>CM062361.1:31153541-31348541 GCA_031216115.1 Senna siamea | reverse complement strand
ACCATTGAGTGCCGTGCAAGTGCTTGATTTATGCAAAATCTCACGTGCATATGGGGGTCCAAAATGAAGCTTATGTGCCAAGAAGCTACCCAAGAAGTTTCGGGGCAATCCGGATTATTTTCTATTTTTTTCAGAATTTTTGAAGGTGGAAAAAATTCATAAAAAATTCCACGGGTGTCCAAAAATTGTGAAATTTGGTGAGCAACCTAAATATGTTTTTCTAAGCATGCCTGCAAAAAATGGTGCGAAAATTTGATCTCTAGGTCAAAAATCATGTCAGACATGCCACAACTCGGTCATGACAATGCCATGACAGGTCATGACAGGGCCACGACTCAGTCATGACAATGTCAGGACATGTCATGGCCTGCCCACGACCGAGTCGCGACACTGCCAAACCATTGAGTGCCGTGCAAGTGCTTGAATTATGCAAAATATCACGTGCATATGGGGGTCCAAACTGAAGCTTATGTGCCAAGGAAGCTACCCAAGAAGTTTCGGGGCAATCCGGATTATTTTCTATTTTTTTAGATTTTTTGAACGGAGAAAAAATTCATAAAAAATTCTACGGGAGTCCACAAATCATGAAATTTGGTGAGCAAGCTAAACATGTTTTTCTAAGAATTATTTCAAAAAATCGTGCGGAAATTCGATCTCTAGGTCCACAACCATGTGGGACATGCCACGACTGAGTCATGACAACGCCATGATAGGTCATGACAACACCATGACAGGTCATGACAGGGCTACAACTCAGTCATGACAATGTTAGGACATGTCATGGCCTGCCCACGACCGAGTCGCGACACTGCAAAACCATTGAGTGCCGTGCAAGTGCTTGATTTATGCAAAATCTCACGTGCATATAGGGGTCCAAACTGAAGCTTATGTGCCAAGGAAGCTACCCAAGATGTTTCGGGGCAATCCCGCTTTTTTTCTATTTTTTCAAATTTTTTGAAGGTAGAAAAAATTCATAAAAAAATTCTACGGTTGTCCAAAAATCATGTAATTTGGTGAGCAAGCTAAACATGTTTTTCTAAGCATGCCTGCAAAGAATCGTACGAAAATTCAATCTCTAGGTCCTAAACCATGTCGAACATACCACGACTGAGTCACGACAACACCATGATGGGTCATGACAGGGCCATGACTCAGTCATGACAATGTCAGGACATGTCATGGCCTGCCCACGACCGAGTCGCGACACTGCAAAACCATTGAGTGTCGTGCAAGTGCTTGATTTATACAAAATCTCACGTGCATATGGGGGTTCAAACTGAAGCTTATGTGCCAAGGAAGGTACCCAAGATGTTTCCGGGCAATCCGGCTTATTTTCTACTTTTCTGGATTGTTTAAAGGTAGAAAAAATTCATAAAAAATTCTACGGTTGTCCAAAAATCATGTAATTTGGTGAGCCAGCTAAACATGTTTTTCTAAGCATGCCTGCAAAAAATCATGCGGAAATTCAATCTCTAGGTCCAAAACCATGTCGTACATGCCACGAATCAGTCATGACAACGCCATGACAAGTCATGACAGGGCCACGACTCAGTCATGACAATGTCAAGACATGTCATGGCCTTCCCCTTGACAGAGTCGCGACACTGCAAAACCATTGAGTACCCTGCAAGTGCTTGATTTATGCAAAATATCACGTGCATATGGGGGTCCAAACTGAAGCTTATGTGCCAAGGAAGCTACCCAAGAAGTTTCGGGGCAATCCGGATTATTTTCTATTTTTTTAGATTTTTTGAACGGAGAAAAAATTCAAAAAAAATTCTACGGGTGTCCACAAATCATGAAATTTGGTGAGCAAGCTAAACATGTTTTTCTAAGCATTCTTGCAAAAAGTAGTGCGGAAATTCGATCTCTAGGTCCAAAACCATGTGGGACATGCCACGACTCAGTCATGACAACGCCATGACAGGTCATGACAGGGCTACGACTCAGTCATGACAATGTTAGGACTTGTCATGGCCTGCCCACGACCGAGTCACGACACTCCAAAACCATTGAGTGCCGTGCAAGTGCTTGATTTATGCAAAATCTCACGTGCATATGGGGGTCCAAACTGAAGCTGATGTGCAAGGAAGCTACCCAAGAAGTTTCGGGCAATCCGGCTTATTTTCTATTTTTTCAAATTTTTTGAAGGTAGAAAAAATTCATAAAAAAATTCTACGTTGTCCAGAAATCATGTAATTTTGTGAGCAAGCTAAATATGTTTTTCTAAGCATGCCTGCAAAAAATCGTACGAAAATTCGATCTCTAGGTCCTAAACCATGTCGAACATACCACGACTGAGTCACGACAACGCCATGACGGGTCATGACAGGGGCATGACTCAGTCATGACAATGTCAGGACATGTCATGGCCTGCCCACGACCGAGTCGCGACACTGCAAAACCATTAAGTGCCGTGCAAGTGCTTGATTTATGCAAAATCTCACGTGCATATGGTGGTCCAAACTGAAGCTTATGTGCCAAGGAAGCTACCCAATAAGTTTTGGGGCAATTTGGCATATTTTCTATTTTTTTAGATTTTTTGATGGGAGAAAAAATTCATAAAAAATTCTACGGGTGTCCACAAATCAACAAATTTGGTGAGCAAGCTAAACATCTTTTTCAAAGCATGCCAGCAATAAATCGTGCGAAAATTCGATCTCTAGGTCCAAAACCATGTCGGACATGCCACGACTCAGTCATGACAACGCCATGACAGGTCATGACAGGGCCACGACTCAGTCATGACAATGTCAGGACATGTCATGGCCTGCTCACGACCGAGTCGCGACACTGCAAAACCATTGAGTGCCGTGCAAGTGCTTGATTTATGCAAAATATCACGTGCATATGGGGGTCCAAACTGAACCTTATATGCCAAGGCAGCTACCCAAGATGTTTCAGGGCAATCCGGCTTATTTTCTATTTTTCTGGATTTTTTGAAGGTAGAAAAAATTCATAAAAAATTCTACGGTTGTCCAAAAATCATGAAATTTGGTGAGCAAGCTAAACATGTTTTTCTAAGCATGCCTGCAAAAAATCGTGCGACAATTCGATCTCTAGGTCCTAACCTTGTCGGACATGCCACTACTGAGTCACGACAATGCCATGACAGGTCATGACAGGGCCACGACTCAGTCATGACAATGTCAGGGCATGTCATGGCCTGCCCACAACGGAGTCGCGACACTTTAAAACCATTGAGTGACGTGCAAGTGCTTGATTTATGCAAAATCACACCAGCATATGGAGGTCCAAACTGAAGCTTATTTGCCAAGGAAGCTACCCAAGATGTTTCGGGGCAATTCGGCTTATTTTCTATTTTTTCCAGACTTTTTGAAGGTAGAAAAAATTCATAAAAATTTCTACGAGTGTCCAAAAATCATGAAATTTGGTGAGCAAGCTAAACATGTTTTTCTAAGCATGCCTGCAAAAAATCATGCAGAAAATCGATCACTAGGTCCAAAACCATGTCGGACATGCCACGACTCAGTCATGACAACGCCATGACAAGTCATGACAGGGCCACGACTCAGTCATGACAATGTCAGGACACGTCATGGCCTACACACCACCAAGTCGCGACACTGCAAAACCATTGAGTGCCGTGCAGGTGCTTGATTTATGCAAAATCTCACCTGCATATGGGGGTCCAAACTGAAGCTTATGTGCCAAGGAAGCTACCCAATAAGTTTGGGGCAATTCGGCTTATTTTCTATTTTTTCGAATTTTTTGAAGGGAGAAAAAACTCATAAAAAATTCTACGGTTGTCCAAAAATCATGTAATTTGTTTAGCTAGCTAAACATGTTTTTCTAAGCATGCCTGCAAAAAATCGTGCAGAAATTCGATCACTAGGTCCAAAACCATGTCGGACATGCCACGACTCAGTCATGACAACGCCATGACAGGTCATGACAGGGCCACGACTACCATGACAATGTCGACATGTCACGCCCGCCTACCACGACGGAGTCGCGACACTTTAAAACCATTGAGTGACGTGCAAGTGCTTGATTTATGCAAAATCTCACCTGCATATGGAGGTCCAAACTGAAGCTTATGTGCCAAGGAAGCTACCCAAGATGTTTTGGGGCAATTCGGCTTATTTTCTATTTTTCCAGATTTTTTGAAGGTAGAAAAAATTCATAAAAAATTCTACGGGTGTCCAAAAATCATGAAATTTCGTGAGCAAGCTAAACATATTTTTCTAAGCATGCTCGCAAAAAATCGTGCAGAAATTTGATATCTAGGTCCAAAACCATGTTGGACATGCCACGACTCAGTCATGACAACGCCATGACAGGTCATGACAGGGCCACGACTCAGTCATGACAATGTCAGGACATGTCATGGCCTACCCACGACCGAGTCGCGACACTGCAAAACCATTGAGTGCCGTGCAAGTGCTTGATTTATGCAAAATCTCACGTGCATATGGTGGTCCAAACTGAAGCTTATATGCCAAGGAAGTTACCCAATAAGTTTTGGGCAATTCAGCTTATTTTCTATTTTTTTGAATTTTTTGAAGGGAGAAACAACTCATAAAAAATTCTACGGTTGTCCAAAAATCATGTAATTTGTTTAGCTAGCTAAACATGTTTTTCTAAGCATGCCTGCAAAAAATTGTGCGGAAATTCGATCTCTAGGTCCAAAACCATGTCGGACATGCCACGACTCAGTCATGAGAACGCCATGACAGGTCATGACAGAGGCACGACTCGGTCAGGACATGTCATGGCCCCGCCACGACCGAAGTCGCGATAATCGCAAAACCATTGAGTCTTGGTGCAAGTGCTTGATTTATGCAAAATCTCACGTGCATATGGGGGTCCAAACTGAAGCTTATGTGCTAAGGAAGCTACCCAAGAAGTTTTGGGGCAATTCGGCTTATTTTCTATTTTTTCCAGACTTTTTGAAGGTATAAAAAATTCATAAAAAATTCTACGAGTGTCCAAAAATCATGAAATTTGGTGAGCAAGCTAAACATGTTTTTCTAAGCATGCCTGCAAAAAATCGTGCAGATATTTGATCACTAGGTCCAAAACCATGTCTGACATGCCACGACTCAGTCATGACAACGCCATGACAAGTCATGACAGGGCCACGACTCAGTCATGACAATGTCAGGACATGTCATGGCCTGCCCACGACGGAGTCGCGACACTTTAAAACCATTGAGTGACGTGCAAGTGCTTGATTTATGCAAAATCTCACCTGCATATGGAGGTCCAAACTGAAGCTTATGTGCCAAGGAAGCTACCCAAGATGTTTTTGGGCAATTCGGCTTATTTTCTATTTTTCCAAATTTTTTGAAGGTAGAAAAAATTCATAAAAAATTCTACGGGTGTCCAAAAATCATGAAATTTCGTGAGCAAGCTAAACATGTTTTTCTAAGCATGCTCGCAAAAAATCGTGCAGAAATTCGATATCTAGGTCCAAAACCATGTTGGACATGCCACGACTCAATCATGACAACGCCATGACAGGTCATGACAGGGCCACGACTCAGTCATGACAATGTCAGGACATGTCATGGCCTACCCACGACCGAGTCGCGACACTGCAAAACCATTGAGTGCCGTGCAAGTGCTTGATTTATGCAAAATCTCACGTGCATATGGTGGTCCAAACTGAAGCTTATATGCCAAGGAAGCTACCCAATAAGTTTTGGGCAATTCGGCTTATTTTCTATTTTTTTAAATTTTTTGAAGGGAGAAAAAACTCATAAAAAATTCTACGGTTGTCCAAAAATCATGTAATTTGTTTAGCTAGCTAAACATGTTTTTCTAAGCATGCCTGCAAAAAATCGTGCGGAAATTCGATCTATAGGTCCAAAACCATGTTGGACATGCCACGACTCAGTCATGAGAACGCCATGACAGGTCATGACAGGGCCACGACTCGGTCATGACAATGTCAGGACATGTCATGACTTGCCCACGACCGAGTAGCGACACTGCAAAACCATTGAGTGCCGTGCAAGTGCTTGATTTATGCAAAATCTCACGTGCATATGGGGGTCCAAACTGAAGCTTATGTGCTAAGGAAGCTACCCAAGAAGTTTTGGGGCAATTCGGCTTAATTTCTATTTTTTCCAGACTTTTTGAAGGTAGAAAAAATTCATAAAAAATTCTACGAGTGTCCAAAAATCATGAAATTTGGTGAGCAAGCTAAACATGTTTTTCTAAGCATGCCTGCAAAAAATCGTGCAGAAATTTGATCACTAGGTCCAAAACCATGTCGGACAAGCCACAACTCAGTCATGACAACGCCATGACAGGTCATGACAAGGCCACGACTCAGTCATGACAATGTCAGGACATGTCATGGCCTGCCCACGATGGAGTCGCGACACTTTAAAACCATTGAGTGACGTGCAAGTGCTTGATTTATGCAAAATCTCACCTACATATGGAGGTCCAAACTGAAGCTTATGTGCCAAGGAAGCTACCCAAGATGTTTTGGGGCAATTCGGCTTATTTTCTATTTTTTCAGATTTTTTGAAGGTAGAAAAAATTCATAAAAAATTCTACGGGTGTCCAAAAATCATGAAATTGCGTGAGCAAGCTAAACATGTTTTTCTAAGCATGCTCGCAAAAAATCGTGCAGAAATTCGATATCTAGGTCCAAAACCATGTTGGACATGCCACGACTCAGTCATGACAACGCCATGACAGGTCATGACAGGGCCACGACTCAGTCATGACAATGTCACGACATGTCATGGCCTACCCACGACCGAGTCGCGACACTACAAAACCATTGAGTGCCGTGCAAGTGCTTGATTTATGCAAAATCTCATGTGCATATGGTGGTCCAAACTGAAGCTTATGTGCCAAGGAAGCTACCCAATAAGTTTTGGGCAATTCGGCTTATTTTCTATTTTTTTCAATTTTTTGAAGGGAGAAAAAATTCATAAAAAATCCCACGAGTGTCTAAAAATCATGAAATTTGGTGAGCAAGCTAAACATGTTTTTCTAAGCATGCTTTCAAAAAATCGTGCAAAAATTCGATCTCTAGGACCAAAACCATGTTGGACATGCCACGACTCAGTCATGACAACGTCATGACAGGGCCACGACTCAGTCATGACAATGTCAGGAATGTCATGGCCTACCCACCACCAAGTCGCGACACTGCAAAACAATTGAGTGCCGTGTAGGTGCTTGATTTATGCAAAATCTCACGTGCATATGGTGGTCCAAACTGAAGCTTATGTGCCAAGGAAGCTACCCAATAAGTTTTGGGCAATTCGGCATATTTTCTATTTTTTTGAATTTTTTGAACGGAGAAAAAACTCATCAAAAATTCTACGGTTGTCCAAAAATCATGTAATTTGTTGAGCAAGCTAAACATATTTTTCTAAGCATGCATGCAAAAAATCGTGCAGAAATTCGATCTCTAGGTCCAAAACCATGTCGGATACGCCACGACTCAGTCATGAGAACACCATGACAGGTCATGACAGGGCCACGACTAAGTCATGACAATGTCAAGACATGTCATGGCCTACCCACGACCGAGTCGCGACACTGCAAAACCATTGAGTGCCTTGCAAGTGCTTGATTTATGCAAAATCTCACGTGCATATGGTGGTCCAAACTGAAGCTTATGTGCCAAGGAAGCTACCCAATAAGTTTTGGGCAATTCGTCTTATTTTCTCTTTTTTTGAATTTTTTGAATGGAGAAAAAATTCATAAAAAATCCTACAGGAAATTTGGTGAGCAAGCTAAACATGTTTTTCTAAGCATGCTTGCAAAAAATCGTGCAAAAATTCGATCTCTAGGTCCAAAACCATGTTGGACATGCCACGACTCAGTCATGACAACATCATGACAGGGCCACAACTCAGTCATGACAATGTCAGGAATGTCATGCCCTACCCACCACCAAGTCGCGACACTGCAAAACCATTGAGTGCCGTGCAAGTGCTTGATTTATGCAAAATCTCACCTGCATATGGGGGTCCAAACTGAAGCTTATGTGCCAAGGAAGCTACCCAAGATGTTTCGGGGCAATCCGGCTTATTTTCTATTTTTCCAAATTTTTTGAAGGTAGAAAAAATTCATAAAAAATTCTACGGGTGTCCAAAAATCATGAAATTTGGTGAGCAAGCTAAAAATGTTTTTCCAAGTATGCCTGCAAAAAATCATGCGGAAATTCGATCTCTAGGTCCAAAACCATGTCGGACATGCCTCGACTCAGTCATGACAATGCCATGACAGGTCATGACAGGGCCACGACTCAGTCAAGACATGTCATGGCCTGCCCACGACCGAGTCGCGACACTGGAAAACCATTGAGTGCTGTGCAAGTGCTTGATTTATGCAAAATCTCACCTGCATATGGGGGTCCAAACTGAAGCTTATGTGCCAAGGAAGCTACCCAAGATGTTTCGGGGCAATCCGGCTTATTTTCTATTTTTCCAGATTTTTTGAAGGTATAAAAGATTCATAAAAAATTCTACAGGTGTCCAAAAATCATGAAATTTGGTGAGCAAGCTAAAGATGTTTTTCTAAGCATGCCTGCAAAAAATCGTGTGGAAATTCGATCTCTAGGTCCAAAACCATGTCGGACATGCCACGACTCAGTCATTACAATGCCATGACAAGTCATGACAGGGCCACGACTCAGTCATGACAATGTCAGGACATGTCATGCCCCGCCCACGACCGAGTCGCTACACTGCAAAACCGTTGAGTGCCGTGCAAGTGCTTGATTTATGCAAAATCTCACGTGCATATGGTAGTCCAAAATGAACCTTATGTGCCAAGGAAGCTACCCAGTAAGTTTTGGGCAATTCGGCCTATTTTCTATTTTTTTGAATTTTTTGAAGGGAGAAAAAACTCATAAAAATTCTACGTTTGTCCAAAAATCATGTAATTTGTTGAGCAAGCTAAACATATTTTTCTAAGCATGCCTGCAAAAAATCGTGCGGAAATTTCATCTCTGGGTCCAAAACCATGTCGGACATGCCACGACTCAGTCATGAGAACGCCATGACAGGTCATGACAGGGGCACGACTCGGTCATGACAATGTCAGGACATGTCATGCCCCGCCCACGACCGAGTCGCTACACTGCAAAACCGTTGAGTGCCGTGCAAGTGCTTGATTTATGCAAAAGCTCACGTGCATATGGTAGTCCAAAATGAACCTTATGTGCCAAGGAAGCTACCCAAGAATTTTCGGGGCAATTCAGCTTATTTTCTATTTTTCCAGATTTTTTGAAGGTAGAAAAAATTCATAAAAAATCCTACGGGTGTCTAAAAATCATGAACTTTTGTGAGCAAGCTAAACATGTTTTTCTAAGCATACTTGCAAAAAATCATGCAGAAATTCAATCTCTAGGTCCAAAACCATGTTGGACATGCCACGACTCAGTTATGACAACGCCATGACAGGTCATGACAGGGCCACGACTCAGTCATGACAATGTCAGGACATGTCATGGCCTGCCCACGACCGAGTCGCGACACTGCAAAACCGTTGAGTGCCGTGCAAGTGCATAATTTATCCAAAATCTCACATGCATATGGGGGTCCAAACTGAAGCTTACGTGCCAAGGAAGCTACCGAATAAGTTTCGGGCAATTCGGCTTATTTTCTATTTTTTTGAATTTTTTGAAGGGAGAAAAAATTCATAAAAAATCCTACAGGTGTCTAAAAATCATGAAATTTTGTGAGCAAGCTAAACATGTTTTTCTAAGCAGGCTTGAAAAAAATCGTGCAAAAATTCAATCTCTAGGTCCAAAACCATGTTGGACATGCCACGACTCAGTCATGACAACGCCATGAAAGGTGATGACAGGGCCATGACTCAGTCATGACAATGTCAGGACATGTCATGGCCTACCCTCCTCCAAGTCACGACACTGCAAAACCATTGAGTGCCGTGCAGGTGCTTGATTTATGCAAAATCTCACGTGCATATGGTGGTCCAAACTGAAGCTTATGTGCTAAGGAAGCTACCCAGTAAGTTTTGGGCAATTCGGCCTATTTTCTATTTTTTTGAATTTTTTGAAGGGAGAAAAAACTCATAAAAATTCTACGTTTGTCCAAAAATCATGTAATTTGTTGAGCAAGCTAAACATATTTTTCTAAGCATGCCTGCAAAAAATCGTGCGGAAATTTCATCTCTAGGTCCAAAACCATGTCGGACATGCCACGACTCAGTCATGAGAACGCCATGACAGGTCATGACAGGGGCACGACTCGGTCATGACAATGTCAGGACATGTCATGCCCCGCCCACGACCGAGTCGCTACACTGCAAAACCGTTGAGTGCCGTGCAAGTGCTTGATTTATGCAAAATCTCACGTGCATATGGTAGTCCAAAATGAACCTTATGTGCCAAGGAAGCTACCCAAGAATTTTCGGGGCAATTCAGCTTATTTTCTATTTTTCCAGATTTTTTGAAGGTAGAAAAAATTCATAAAAAATCCTACGGGTGTCTAAAAATCATGAACTTTTGTGAGCAAGCTAAACATGTTTTTCTAAGCATACTTGCAAAAAATCATGCAGAAATTCAATCTCTAGGTCTAAAACCATGTTGGACATGCCACGACTCAGTTATGACAACGCCATGACAGGTCATGACAGGGCCACGACTCAGTCATGACAATGTCAGGACATGTCATGGCCTGCCCACGACCGAGTCGCGACACTGCAAAACCGTTGAGTGCCGTGCAAGTGCATGATTTATCCAAAATCTCACATGCATATGGGGGTCCAAACTGAAGCTTACGTGCCAAGGAAGCTACCGAATAAGTTTTGGGCAATTCGGCTTATTTTCTATTTTTTTGAATTTTTTGAAGGGAGAAAAAATTCATAAAAAATCCTACAGGTGTCTAAAAATCATGAAATTTTGTGAGCAAGCTAAACATGTTTTTCTAAGCAGGCTTGAAAAAAATCGTGCAAAAATTCAATCTCTAGGTCCAAAACCATGTTGGACATGCCACGACTCAGTCATGACAACGCCATGAAAGGTGATGACAGGGCCACGACTCAGTCATGACAATGTCAGGACATGTCATGGCCTACCCTCCTCCAAGTCACGACACTGCAAAACCATTGAGTGCCATGCAGGTGCTTGATTTATGCAAAATCTCACGTGCATATGGTGGTCCAAACTGAAGCTTATGTGCCAAGGAAGCTACCCAGTAAGTTTTGGGCAATTCGGCTTATTTTCTATTTTTTTGAATTTTTTGAAGGGAGAAAAAACCCATAAAAATTCTACGTTTGTCCAAAAATCATGTAATTTGTTGAGCAAGCTAAACATATTTTTCTAAGCATGCCTGCAAAAAATCGTGCGGAAATTTCATCTCTAGGTCCAAAACCATGTCGGACATGCCACGACTCAGTCATGAGAACGCCATGACAGGTCATGACAGGGGCACGACTCGGTCAGGACATGTCATGGCCTGCCCACGACGGAGTCACGACACTGCAAAACCATTGAGTGCCATGCAGGTGCTTGATTTATGCAAAAGCTCACGTGCATATGGTGGTCCAAACTGAAGCTTATATGCCAAGGAAGCTACCCAATAAGTTTTGGGCAATTCGGCTTATTTTCTATTTTTTTGAATTTTTTGAAGGGAGAAAAAATTCATAAAAAATCCTACAGGTGTCTAAAAATCATGAAATTTTGTGAGCAAGCTAAACATGTTTTTCTAAGCAGGCTTGCAAAAAATCGTGCAAAAATTCAATCTCTAGGTCCAAAACCATGTTGTACATGCCACGACTCAGTCATGACAACGCCATGAAAGGTCATGACAGGGCCACGACTCAGTCATGACAATGTCAGGACATGTCATGGCCTACCCACCTCCAAGTCACGACACTGCAAAACCAGTGAGTGCCGTGCAGGTGCTTGATTTATGCAAAATCTCACGTGCATATGGTGGTCCAAACTGAAGCTTATGTGCCAAGGAAGCTACCCAGTAAGTTTTGGGCAATTCGGCCTATTTTCTATTTTTTTGAATTTTTTGAAGGGAGAAAAAACTCATAAAAATTCTACGTTTGTCCAAAAATCATGTAATTTGTTGAGCAAGCTAAACATATTTTTCTAAGCATGCCTGCAAAAAATCGTGCGAAAATTTCATCTCTAGGTCCAAAACCATGTCGGACATGCCACGACTCAGTAATGAGAACGCCATGACAGGTCATGACAGGGGCACGACTCGGTCATGACAATGTCAGGACATGTCATGGCCTGCCCACGACGGAGTCGCGACACTGCAAAACCATTGAGTGCCATGCAGGTGCTTGATTTATGCAAAAGCTCACGTGCATATGGTGGTCCAAACTGAAGCTTATATGCCAAGGAAGCTACCCAATAAGTTTTGGGCAATTCGGCTTATTTTCTATTTTTTCAAATTTTTTGAAGGGAGAAAAAATTCATAAAAAATCCTACGGGTGTCTAAAAATCATGAAATTTTGTGAGCAAGCTAAACATGTTTTTCTAAGAATACTTGCAAAAAATCATGCAGAAATTCGATCTCTAGGTCCAAAACCATGTTGGACATGCCACGACTCAGTCATGACAACGCCATGACAGGTCATGACAGGGCCACGACTCAGTCATGACAATGTCAGGAATGTCATGGCCTACCCACCACCAAGTCGCGACACTGCAAAACCATTGAGTGCCGTGCAGGTGCTTGATTTATGCAAAATCTCACGTGCATATAGTGGTCCAAACTGAAGCTTATGTGCCAAAGAAGCTACCCAATAAGTTTTGGGCAATTCAGCTTATTTTTTATTTTTTCAAATTTTTTGAAGGGAGAAAAAACTCATAAAAATTCTACGGTTGTCCAAAAATCATGTAATTTGTTGAGCAAGCTAAACATATTTTTCTAAGCATGCGTGCAAAAAATCGTGCGGAAATTCGATCTCTAGGTCCAAAACCATGTCGGATATGCTACGACTCAGTCATGAGAACGCCATGACAGGTCATGACAGGGGCACGACTCGGTCATGACAATGTCAGAACATGTCATGGCCTGCCCACGACCGAGTCGCGACAATGCAAAACCATTGAGTGCCATGCAAGTGCTTGATTTATGCAAAATCTCACCTACATATGCGGGTCCAAACTAAAGCTTATGTGCCAAGGAAGCTACCCAAGATGTTTCGGGGCAATCCGGCTTATTTTCTATTTTTCCATATTTTTTGAAGGTAGAAAAAATTCATAAAAAATTCTACGAGTGTCCAAAAATCATGAAATTTGGTGAGCAAGCTAAACATTTTTTTCTAAGTATGCCTGCAAAAAATCGTGCAGAAATTCGATCTCTAGGTCCAAAACCATGTCGGACATGCCACGACTCAGTCGTGAGAACGCCATGACAGGTCATGACAGGGGCACGACTCGGTCATGACAATGTCAGGACATGTCATGGCCTGCCCACGACGGAGTCGCGACACTGCAAAACCATTGAGTGCCGTGCAGGTGCTTGATTTATGCAAAATCTCACGTGCATATGGAGGTCCAAACTGAAGCTTATGTGCCAAGGAAACTACCCAAGAAGTTTCGGGGCAATTCGTCTTATTTTCTATTTTTCCACATTTTTTAAAGGTATAAAAAATTCATAAAAATTTATACTTGTGTCCAAAAATCATGAAATTTGGTGAGCAAGCTAAACATTTTTTTCTAAGCATGCCTGCAAAAAATCGTACGAAAATACGATCTCTAGGTCCAAAACCATGTCGGACATGCCACGACTCAGTCATGACAACGCCATGACAGGGCCACGACTCAGTCATGACAATGTTAGGACATGTCATGGCCGGCCCACGACCGAGTCGTGACACTGCAAAACCATTGAGTGCCATGCAAATGCTTGATTTATGCAAAATCTCACGTGCATATGGGTGTCCAAACTGAAGCTTATGTGCCAAGGAAACAACCCAAGAAGTTTCGGGGCAATTCGGCTTATTTTTTATTTTTTAACATTTTTTAAAGGTATAAAAAATTCTACGGGTGTCCAAAAATCATGAAATTTTGTGAGCAAGCTAAAGATGTTTTTCTAAGCATGCCTGCAAAAAATCGTGTTGAAATTCGATCTCTAGGTCGAAAACCATGTCGGACATGCCACGACTCAGTCATGACAACGCCATGACAGGTCATGACAGGGCCACAACTCAGTCATGACAATGTCAGGACATGTCACGGCCTTCCCACGACCGAGCCGCGACACTGCAAAACCATTGAGTGCCATGCAAGTGCTTGATTTAGGCAAAATCTCACGTGCATATGGGTGTACAAATTGATGCTTATGTGCCAAGGAAACTACCCAAGAAGTTTCGGGGCAATTCGGCTTATTTTCTATTTTTCTAGATTTTTTGAAGGTAGAAAAAATTCATAAAGAATTCTACGGGAGTCCACAAATCATGAAATTTCGTGAGCAAGCTAAACATGTTTTTCTAAGCATGCCTTCAAAAAATTATGCGAAAATTCGATCTCTAGGTCGAAAATCATGTCGGACATGCCACGACTCACTCATGACAACGCCATGACAGGTCACGACAGGGCCACGACTCAGTCATGACAATGTCAGGACATGTCATGGCCTGCCCACGACCGAGTCGTGACACGGCAAAACCATTGAGTGCCGTGCAAGTGCGTGATTTATGCAAAATCTCACGTGCATATTGGGGTCCAAACTGAAGCTTCTGTGCCAAGGAAACTACCCAAGAAGTTTCGGGGCCATTCGGCTTATTTTCTATTTTGTGAGATTTTTTGAAGGTATAAAAAATTCATAAAAAATTCTACGGGTGTCCAAAAATTATCAAATTTCATGAGGAAGCTAAACATGTTTTTCTAAGCATGCCTGTAAAAAATCGTGCGAAAATTTGATCTCTAGGTCCAAAAACAAGTCGGACATGCCACGACTCAGTCATGACAACGCCATGACAGGTCATTACAGGGCCACGACTCAATCATGACAATGCCATGACAGGTCATGACAGGGCCACGACTCAGTTATGACAATGTCAGGACATGTCATGGCCTGCCCACAACCGAGCCGCGACACTGCAAAACCATTAAGTGCCGTGCAAGTGCTTGATTTATGCAAAATCTCACGTGCAAATAGGGGTCCAAACTGAAGCTTATGTGCCAAGGAAGCAACCCAAGAAGTTTCAGGGCAATCCGGCTAATTTTCTATTTTTCCAGATTTTTTGAAGGGAGAAACAATTCATAAAAAATTCTACGGGTGTCCAAAAATAATGAAATTTCGTGAGGAAGCTAAACATGTCTTTCTATGCATGCCTGCAAAAAATCGTGCGAAAATTCAATCTCTAGGTCCAAAACCAAGTCGGACATGCCACGACTCACTCATGACAACCCCATGACAGGGCCACGACTCAGTCATGACAATGCGATGACAGGTCATGACAGGGCCACGACTCATTCATGACAATGTCAGGACATGTCATGGCCTGCCCACGACCGAGCCGCGACACCGCAAAACCATTGAGTACCGTGCAAGTGCTTGATTTATGCAAAATCTCACGTGCATATGGGGGTCCAAACTAAAGCTTATGTGCCAAGGAAGCAACCCAAGAAGTTTCAGGGAAATCCGGCTTATTTTCTATTTTTTCATATTTTTTGAAGGGAGAAAAAAATCATAAAAAATTCTACGGGTGTCCAAAAATCATGAAATTTGGTGAGCAAGCTAAACATGTTTTTCTAAGCATGCCTGCAAAAATTCGTGTGGAAATTCGATCTCTAGGTCGAAAACCATGTCGGACATGCCACGACTCAGTCATGACAACGCCATGACAGGTCATGTCAGGGCCACGACTCAGTCATGACAATGTCAGGACATGTCATGGCCTGCCCACGACAGAGTCGTGACACTGCAAAACCATTGAGTGCCGTGCAAGTTCTTGATTTATGCAAAATCTCACCTGCATATGGGGGTCCAAACTGAAGCTTATGTGCCAAGGAAGCAACCCAAGAAGTTTTAGGGCAATCCGGCTTATTTTCTATATTTCCAGATTTTTTGAAGGGAGAAAAAATTCATAAAAAATTCTACGGGTGTCCAAAAATCATGAAATTTGGTGAGCAAGCTAAACATGTTTTTCTAAGCATGCCTGCAAAAATTCGTGTGGAAATTCGATCTCTAGGTCGAAAACCATGTCGGACATGCCACGACTCACTCATGACAATGCCATGATGGGTCATGACAGGGCCACGACTCAGTCATGACAATGTCAGGACATGTCATGGCCTGCCCACGACTGAGTGGCTACACTGCAAAACCATTGAGTGCCATGCAAGTGCTTGATTTATGCAAAATCTCACGTGCTTATGGATGTCCAAACTGAAGCTTATGTGCCAAGGAAACTACCCAGGAAGTTTCGTGGCAATTCGGCTTATTTTTTATTTTTACAGATTTTTTGAAGGTAGAAAAAATTCATAAAAATTTCTACGGGTGTCCAAAAATCATGAAATTTGGTGAGCAAGCTAAACATGTTTTTCTAAGAATGCTTACAAAAACTCGTGCGAAAATTTGATCTCTAGGCCAAAAGCCATGTCAAACATGCCACGACTCAGTCATGACAATGCCATGACAGGGCCACGACTCAGTCATGACAATGTCAGGACATGTCATGGCCTGCCCACGACCGAGTCGCGACACCGTAAAACCATTGAGTGCCATGCAAGTGCTTGATTTATGCAAAATCTGACGTGCATATGGGTGTCCAAAGTGAAGCTTATGTGCCAAGGAAACTACCCAAGAAGTTTCGGGGCATTTCGGCTTATTTTCTATTTTTCCAGATTTTTTGAAGGTAGAAAAAATTCATAAAAAATTCAACGTGTGTCCAAAAATCATGAAATTTCGTGAGCAAGCTAAACATGTTTTTCTAAGCATGCCTTCAAAAAATCGTGCGGAAACTCAATCTTTGGGTCCAAAACCATGTCGGACATGCCACGACTCTGTCATGACAACGCCATGACAGGTCATGACAGGGCCACGACTCGGTCATGACAATGTAAGGACATGTCATGGCCTGCCCACGACCGAGTCGCGACATTGCCAAACCATTGAGTGCCTTGCAAGTGCTTGATTTATGTAAAATATCACATGCATATGGGGGTCCAAACTGAAGCTTATGTAGCAAGGAAGTTACCCAAGAAGTTTCAGGCCAATCTGGCTTATTTTATATTTTTTTGAATTTTTTGAAGGTATAAAAAATTCAGAAAATGTTCTACGGGTGTCCAAAAATCATGAAATTTGCTGAGCAAGCTAAACATGTTTTTCTAAGAGTGTTTGCAAAAAATCGTGCAAAAATTTGATCTCTAGGACGAAAGCCATGTCAAACATGCCACGACTAAGTCATGACAATGCCATGACAGGTCATGACAAGGCCACGACTCAGTCATGAGAATGTCAGGACATGTCATGGCCTCCCCACGACTGAGTCGCGACACTGCCAAACCATTGAGTACAGTGCAATTGCTTGATTTATACAAAATCTCACGTGCATATGGGATTCCAAAGTGAAGCTTATATGGCATGGAAGCTACCCCAGAAGTTTCGGGGCAATCCGGCTTATTTTCTATTTTTTCACTTTTGTTGAAGGTAGAAGAAATTCAAAAAATATTCTACGGGTGTCCAAAAATCATGAAATTTGGTGAGCAAGCTAAACATGTTTTTATAAGCTTGCCTGCAAAAAATCGTACGAAAATTCAATCTCAAAACAGAAAATCATGTCAGATATGCCATGACTCATTCATGACATTGCCATGACAGGTCATGACAGGGCCACGACTAAGTCATGACAATGTCAGGACATGTCATGGCATGCTCACGACTGAGTCGCGACACTGCAAAACCATTGAGCGCCGTGCAAGTGGTTGATTTATGCAAAATCTCACGTGGATATGGGGGTCCTAATTGAAGCTTATGTGGCAAGGAAGCTACCCAAGAAGTTTCGGGGCAATCCGGCTTATTTTCTATTTTTCTGGATTTTTTTAAGGTAGAAAAAATTGATAAAATATTCTATGGGTGTCCAAAAATATTGAAATTTAGTGAGCAAGTTAAACATGTTTTTCTAAGCATGCCTACAAAAAATAGTGCGAAAATTCGATCTCTAGGCTGAAAATCATGTCAAACATGCCAGGACTCAGTCATGACATTGCCATGATAGGTCATGACAGGGCCACGACTCTGTCATGACAATTTTAGGACATGTCATGGCCAACCCACAACCGAGTCGTGACACTGCCAAACCATTGAGTGCCGTGCAAGTGCTTGATTTATGCAAAATCTCACGTGCATATGGGGGCCCAAATTGAAGCTTATGTGGCAAGGAAGCTACCCAAAAAGTTTCGGGGCAATCAGGCTTATTTTCTATTTTTTTGGATTTTTTGAAGGTATATAAAATTCATAAAATATTCTACGGGTGTCTAAAAATCATGAAATTTGGTGAGCAAGCTAAACATGTTTTTCTAACAATGCCTGCAAAAATCGTGCGAAAATTTGATCTCTAGGCCGAAAACCATGTCATACATGTCACGACTCAGTCATGACAATGTCAGGACATGTCATGGCCTGCCCACGACCGAGTCGCGACAGTGCCAAACCATTGAGTGCTATGCAAGTGCTTGATTTATGCAAAATCTCACGTGCATATAGGGGTCCAAAATGAAGCTCATGTAGCAAGGAAGCTACCCAAGAAGTTTCGGGGCAATCCTGCTTATTTTCTATTTCTTTAGATTTTTTTGAAGGTGAAAAAATTCATAAAACATTCTACGGGTGTCCAAAAATCATGAAATTTGGTGAGCAAGCTAAACATGTTTTTCTAAGAATGCCTACAAAAAAAACACGCAAAAATTTGGTCTCTAGGCCGAAAACCATGTCAGACATGCCATGACTCAGTCATGACAACGCCATGACAGGTCATGACAGGGCCAAGACTCAGTCATGACAATGTCAGGACATATCACGGCCTGCCCACGACCGAGTCGCGACACTACCAAACCATTGAGTGCCGTGCAAGTGCTTGATTTATGCAAAATCTCACGTGCATATGGGGGTCTAAACTGAAGCTTATGTGGCAAGGAAGATACCCAAGAAGTTTCGGGGCTATCCTGCTTATTTTCTATTTTTATGGATTTTTGGAAGGTAGAAAAAATTGATTAAATACTCTACGAGTGTCCAAAAATATTGAAATTTGGTGAGCAAGCTAAACATATTTTTCTAAGCATGCCTGCAAAAAATAGTGCAAAAATTTGATCTTTAGACCGAAAACCATGTCAGACATGCCACGACTCAGTCATGACATTGCCATGATAGGTCATGACAGGGCCACGACTTTGTCATGACAATGTCAGGACATGTCATGGCCTGCCCACAACCGAGTTGCGACACTGCCAAACCATTGAGTGCCGTGCAAGTGCTTGATTTATGCAAAATCTCACGTGCATATGGGGATCCAAACTGAAGCTTATGTCGCAAGGAAGCTACCCAAGAAGTTTCGGGGCAATCCGGCTTATTTTCTATTTTTTCGAATTTTTTTGAAGGTGAAAAAATTCATAAAATATTCTACGGGCGTCCAAAAATCATGAAATTTGGTGAGCAAGCTAAACATGTTTTTCTAAGAATGCATGCAAAAAAAAACGTGCAAAAATTTGGTCTCTAGGCCGAAAACCATGTCAGACATGCCATGACTCAGTCATGACAACGCCATGACAGGTCATGACAGGGCCAAGACTCAGTCATGACAATGTCAGGACATGTCATGGCCTGCCCACAACCGAGTCGCGACATTGCAAAACCATTGAGTGCCGTGCAAGTGCTTGATTTATGCAAAATCTCACGTGCATATGGGGGTCTAAACTGAAGCTTATGTTGCAAGGAAGCTACCCAAGAAGTTTCGGGGCAATCCGGCTTACTTTCTATTTTTTTGGATATTTTGATGGTAGAAAAAATTCATAAAATATTCTACAGGTGTCCAAAAATATTGAAATTTGGTGAGCAAGCTAAACATGTTTTTCTAAGCTTCCTTGCAAAAAATCGTGCGAAAATTCGATCTCTAGACCGAAAACCATGTCAGACATGCCACGACTCAGTCGTGACAATGCCATGACAGGTCATGACAGGGCCAAGACTCAGTCATGACAATGTCAGGACATGTCATGGCCTGCCCACGACCGAGTCGCGACATTGCAAAACCATTGATTGCCGTGCAAGTGCTTGATTTATGCAAAATCTCACGTGCATATGGGGGTCCAAACTGAAGCTTATGTGGCAAGGAAGCTACCCAAGAAGTTTCGGGGCAATCCGGCTTATTTTCTATTTTTTTGGATTTTTTGAAGGTAGAAAAAATTCATAAAATATTCTACGGGTGTCCAAAAATCATGAAATTTGGTGACCAAGCTAAACATGTTTTTCTAAGCATGCCTGCAAAAAATAGTGCAAAAATTTGATCTCTAAGCCGAAAACCATGTCAGACATGCCACGACTCATTAATGACAATGCCATGACAGGTCATGACAAGGCCACGACACAGTCATGACAATGTCAGGACATGTCATGTGTAACGACCCCCTAATACGACATACGCGATGCTTATCTAATTAGCGGAAGTATGTGGATTGGTTCAATTAGTTATTCCCGATGTGGGAATGTCAAGGGATCGCTATTGGTTGAGCGTAACCCAAATAGACTTCCCGTTGTCCATTCAGATTCCGTTCAACCCTAATCCACATGCACCTAACTAATTAGACATACATATATCATAAAATTACTCTGGACGAAATCTAAAACTCGTATATACATCATATCATGAATTCACATATATTCTGACTTAAATCCACCAGTTTACAGCGGTAAACCCTACCAAAAATCCGGCAGAGTTTTCCCTGTATTTTGAACATACCCAAATACAAAATCACCTGTTTACAATCGTACAGCCAGTCCATCAACAACATAAAACATAATAACAGAAATTCATATACAACAACATCAATTCCATCACTACAGTCAACGTAAAATGTCTGATTTATACATGTATAATCAATCCAATCCATACAGAAATCATAAAAGACAAAACCCAAAAACAACAACGTCATCAAAATATATACAAATGATTCAAGCCTAAGCTAAGTCATTCTCCTGCTTATCACCACGGCATCATCGGCTATCGTCTGGGTTCCTACCCTTGTCCCTGTTCATCTGACTAAACAACCTAATGAGATATAAAATCACAGTAGAATAATTTACAGTTCAAATATCATTCGAAAACTGGTTGAATACCCAGCGGTGCGAACACCGAAATCATCTTCCCAAAATCAGTTCGAAAATAGTGAAATACCTTATCTTTAAAATCGTTTTATTACATGGAAATCGTGGCAATTAATCGAAATCATAAAATCCATTTCTTTTTTTTAAAATCAATCATCAAAATCAAGTAAAATCCCATGCCCGGTGTGTCTAAGTCCACGTTGGTCACAAATCCACTGTAACCAAGTCTAAATCATCATCTAATTGCACGTCGTATAGAGAGAATACCTCTCTTATCATTGGGTGTGATCCGTAACACCAATCACCCGAATCAAGCCTATATTGTGAGTGTGATCTGTAACACCAATCACTCACTCAAGGACCGGGTGAGAATCAACATCTAGGGCATCCCCTAGCATGTGCCTATACGCCAATTCTCATCCTCATACAGTCTATTCGAACTCACATGCTCACAGTCGGCTATTCCTCAGGGTTCTAGGGTATTACGCCTAAATCACAACGTTTCCCCGTGTAGGCTATCCCCCTTTATACTCCTTAAACCTTTCTTAGGGTCGTCCTGGTTTAACGCGTAATCCCTAATTCAGTACAAGCTAAATATGATAAAAACGATCTCATTTAAAAGCTTCCTGTACTAGGGATACTTAACGGTCGTCCCATACCGGCTATCAAATACCCAACCCTAAGTAAATCCGTCCTAAGGGTATCTAAACTCGATAAACAAGGTGTCTAACATGCAATTAGGGTTTTCAGCACACAGGCATGCAATTTATCCCATCGAAAGCAGCACGTAAATCCATGCAAGTCATCTAAATCAATCAGGTATCCACTAAGTCAAATCTAGGGTTCGAGAAGTGTAAATTATCCTACCTGGTCTCCTGTCGCTCCAAATCAAATCAGGACTTCACGAAATCTCGATTTCTGAGCCCAATTAATTTCCTGGACATTAAATTAAATATTCAGACTCGTCACGTCATCCGTTTTTCGATCCTAAGTCCGGTTACCCTAATACCTAGGTCAATTTATTGCCTATTTACGTTCGGCAGCCATTTCAGTCAGATACCATTAGTTTTTGGGAAATTTGACCTTACCAATGTGCTTGGATGATGGAATTCTGTGTCACGGTGGTCTCGGTTTCTCCCGATGCACGTCCAGAAACTCCGGCACGGCGGCGCACGGCGGCGTACGGTGGCGCACGGTGAAGGGGTGCGGTTTGCCTCGAAAATCACACCACAGTGAAGCCCGTAAGTCCAGGAGTCCGAATCTGGTGGTGGCGCGATGGTTCACGGCCGTATGGACGGCGTTTTTTAGCCACGAAGATTCTCACACGGCGGACGGAGATTCCCTCAATCCGAGCGCGTCCGGCCTCCGTTCGACGTCGGCGAGCTACTGGAGGAAGCTGGCAGCTCAGGCTACACGGTGGTGGGGGCGGTGACGGTCAACGACGACGGACGGCGGCAATCTGAGCTGGTGAAGTTTTCGCACGGTGGAGGAGAAAAATGGCGTTTTCCGGCGAAGCTGACGGCCGTTGGTGGCCGTGGGTGGTTGCTGGAGGTTTTAGGTGGTGAGGGCTGTCGATTGGTATGCTGGGTGGCAGTCCACGGTGGCTGTAGCGGCAGTTCACGGTGGAGGAAGGAGGAGAGAGAGTGTGTGGTGAGGAGAGAGAGAGATATGAGGGAAATGGAGGGAATCCATGAAATTTAAAGCCTCCGAGGGCGATTCTGACTTTTCCCGAACCACTTGGGGATGCTTTAGGGTGTCGGTATCCTTCCAGATGTCAGCACATGTTTCTATGCAAAGGTTTTAGCCTCTGTAAGGTAAATTGACGCACGAAACGTCCTTTGTCAATTCCTGATCGCCGGATTGCATTTCTTTCTGTTTAATCGTGTTTCTGACTTCGAATAACCTTCCGTTGCAAATCCTCGTCCTCGAAATACGTTCCAGCCTCTGTTTAAAAGGAATTAGGGTTCAAGGTTTGATTTTCCTCTTTAAAAACTCTTTCGTTTCGAATTACTATCCTCGAACGTTGTGCCAAGATTCGTTTGATTGGAATTAGTGTCGAAAATCAGGTTTTATCTTTTTTTAAAAAAAATTCTTTCGATTGTTACATCATCGCCTGCCCACGACCAAGTCGCGACACTCCAAATCCATTGACTGCCGTGCAAGTTCTTGATTTATGCAAAATCTCACGTGCATATGGGGGTCCAAACTGAAGTTTATGTGGCAAGGAAGCTACCCAAGAAGTTTCGGGGCAATCCGGCTTATTTTCTATTTTTTCAGATTTTTTGATGGTAGAAAAAATTCATAAAATATTCTACGGGTGTCCAAAAATCATGAAATTTGCTGAGCAAGCTAAACATTTTTTTTCTAAGCATGTCTGTGAAAAATCGTGCAAAAATTTGATCTATAAGTCCAAAACTATATCAAACATGCCACAACTCAGTCATGACAATGCCATGACAGGTCATGACAAGGCCACGACTCAGTCATGACAATGTCAGGACACGTCATGGCCTGCCCACGACCGAGTCGTAACACTGCCAAACCATTGAGTGCCTTGCAAGTGCTTAATTTATGCAAAATCTCACATGCATATGGGGCTCCAAACTGAAGCTTTTGTGCCAAGGAAGCTACCCAAGAAGTTTCGGGTCAATCCGGCTTATTTTCTATTTTTTTAGAATTTTTCAAGGAAGAAAAAATTCATAAAATATTCTACGGGTGTCCAAAAATCATGAAATTTGGCGAGCAAGATAAACATGTTTTTCTAAGCATGCCTGCAAAAAATCATGCGAAAATTAGATCTCTTGGTCCAAAACCATGTCAGACATGCCACGACTCAGTCATGACAATGCCAAGACAAGTCATGACAGGGCCACGACTCAGTCATGACAATGTCAGGACATGTCATGGCCTGCCCACGAGCGAGTCGCGACACTGCAAAACCATTGAGTGCCGTGCAAGTGCTTGATTTATGCAAAATCTCACCTGCATATGGGGTCCAAAATTAAGCATATGTGGCAAGGAAGCTACCCAAGAAGTTTTGGGGCAATCCGGCTTATTTTCTTTTTTTCTGGCTTTTATGAATGTATAAAAAATTCATAAAATATTCTACGGGTGTCCAAAAATCTTGAAATTTTGTGAGCAAGCTAAATATGTTTTTCTAAGTATGCCTGCAAAAAATCGTGCGAAAATTCGATCTCTAAGCCGAAAACCATGTCAGACATGCCACGACTCAATCATGACAATGCCAAAACAGGTCATGACAGGGCCACAACTCAGTCATGACAATGTCAGGACATGTCATGGCCTGCCCACGACCGAATCTCAACACTGCAAACCCATTGAGTGCCGTGAAAGTGCTTGATTTATACAAAATCTCACGTGCATATGGGGGTCCAAAATTAAGCTTATGTGGCACGGAAGCTACCCAAGATGTTTCGGGGCAATCCGGCTTATTTTCTATTTTTTTAAATTTTTTGAAGGTAGAAAAATTCATCAAAATATTCTACGAGTGCCCAAAAATCATGAAATTTGGTGAGCAAGCTAAACATGTTTTTCTAAGCATGCCTGCAGAAAATCGTACGAAAATAAGGTCTCTAGGTCCAAAACCATGTCAGACATGCCACGACTCAATCATGACAATGCCATGACAAGTCATGACAAGGCCACGACTCAATCATGACAATGTCAGCACATGTCATGGCCTGCCCACGACCAAGTCGCGACACTGCCAAACCATTGAGTGCCTTGCAAGTACTTGATTTATGCAAAATATCACATGCATATGAGGGTCCAAACTGAAGCTTATGTGGCAATGAAGCTACCCAACAAGGTTCGGGGCAATCCAGCTTATTTTCTATTTTTTTGGATTTTTTGATGGTAGAAAAAATTCATAAAATATTCTACGGGTGTCCAAAAGTCATGAAATTTTCTGAGCAAGCTAAACATGTTTTTCTAAGCATGCCTGTAAAAAATCGTGCGAAAATTCGATCTCTAGATCCAAAACCATGTCAGACATGCCACGACTCAATCATGACAATGCCATGACAGGTCATGACAGGGCCACGACTCAGTCATGGCAATGTCAGGACATGTCATAGCCTGCCCACGACCGAGTCGCGACACTTCAAAACCATAGAGTGCCGAGCAAGTGCTTGATTTATGCAAAATCTCATGGGCATATGGGGGTCCAAAATTAAGCTTATGTGCCAAGAAAGCTACCCAAGAAGTTTCGGGGCAATCCGGATTATTTTCTATTTTTTTGAATTTTTTAAAGTTTCAAAAGTAAAAATTCTTGAAATATTCTATGGGTGTCCAGAAATTATGAAATTTTGGGAGGTAGCTAATCATATTTTGTCTAAGCATGCTCGCAAAAAATCGTGCGAAAATTCGATCTCTAGGTCTAAAACCATGTCAGACATGCCACGACTCAATCATGACAATGCCATGACAGGTCATGATAGGGCCACGACTCAGTCATGACAATGTCAAGACATGTCATGGCTTGCCCACGACCGAGTCGCGACACTTCAAAACCATATAATGCCGAGCAAGTGCTTGATTTATGCAAAATCTCACGTGCATATGGGGGTCCAAAATTAAGCTTATGTGTCAAGGAAGCTACCCATGAAGTTTCGGGGCAATCCGGCTTATTTTCTATTTTTTCGGATTTTTTAATGTTTCAAAAGTAAAAATTCGTGAAATATTCTATGGGTGTCCAGAAATTATGAAATTTGGGGAGGTGGCTAATCATATTTTTCTAAGCATGTCTGCAAAAAATCGTGCAAAAATTTGATCTCTAGGTACAAAAAAAACTTATGTTGGCTGGCGAAAAAGTATATCATCTCCTGCCGGGAGGGAATAGTTGCGTTTTGCTCTTTAGGGGGGGCTCATTCCTAGGTGCCATGCACCCCCCCTCACCCCGTGCACTCAAGCTTGTCTACCCATGACTTCAAGTGTGCTAGTGCGTGGTCCCTCGAGATGAGCCAAGGTGTGGCACCGCGCGTGGTGATCGTGTACTCAGAATTTGTCAGGCGGCAAACCACCGTTTTTCGGCGAACCCAAAAAATCTTTGTTTTACAAAGAGGAAGGCATTTTCAAGACTTTTTTCTGCGGGGGGATGTTGGAATTGCACAAACCGGAGCCCTAACTCGAAATCTAGTATCACAATCAAGTGCTTTTGAGGGCTTTGCATGTGGCAGGTGTGATTCGGGTTCCATGGAATCAAACATCATGTGATGGCTTGAGGGGGCATGCAAGCGTGGTGCTAGTGTCGCGGGGGTTCACCTAAATTGAAGGGACATTCCTTGAACATGCTTTTGCGGGCTTGGCAACGGTGAAATGTAAGGAGTCACGACCGCTAGGACCAAGGGGGCTTAGGATGAGGTGGCTTGGATGTGGACGGGGGACACATGCATGGTATTAACCTATCTTGCTTGTGGGCATATCTGAGGCGATTTTCAATTGCTTCTAATTTCTTGCTTGTGGGAGTGGGGCGTGCCCTCTGCATGTTCTTGGAAACAAAACACAGGTACACGATGCCATGGCCTGGGTGCATGGCGGTAGCTAATCCAACCTCCTTTCCATGGCATTAACCCGTCTTGCTTGTGGGTATGTCTGAGGTGATGGTAATCGTCGCTTCTAATTGCTTGCTTGTGGGGTGGGGGCATGCCCTCTGGAGCGCCATGGCCTGGGTGCATGGTGGTAGCTGATCCAACCTCCTTTCCATGGCATTAACTCGTCTTGCTTGTGGGCATGTCTGAGGTGATGGTAATTGTCGCTTCTAATTGCTTGCTTGTAGGATGGGGGCGTGCCCTCTGGAACGCCATGGCCTGGGTGTATGGTGGTAGTTGATCCAATCTCGATGCCATGGCCTAGGTTCATGGTTGTTGCCTTTCGATATAAGATTGTTGCCTTTTGATATAAGATTGTTGCCTTTTGATATATGATTGTTGCCTTTCGATATACAATGGTTGCCTTTCGATATAAGATTGTTGCCTTTCGATATATGATTATTTCCTTTCGATATATGATTGTTGCCTTTCGATATACAATGGTTGCCTTTCTCGCGATGTACATGCCTAGCATTGCTAGATTGATGCGACTGGATTCCTCCATTTGCTCGTGTGCCCTTGGGCATACGGGGTGTGGTTCTTTTGGTGGCGTTGGTTGAAGTAATACGTGTTGGTGTGTGAGTGGTGATTTGATTGTTCTTGTTGGCTGGCTCCGTGCTTGTGCATCGAACGGTCTGTAGATCATCCTCCTCATCTCTACTCATTGGCGTTGATTCCCTTGGTGTTTTGATGGTCGATGCTGGTTGCCCCTGTGTCGCCTACCCATTGATGTGGAATTTATTATCCCTGTATGTCCCTCCATCCATCCGCTCCGCCCAAATACGGGGTTCGCGAAGGACCATGAAGTAGCCCTTGTGTTCCATCCGAAGCCACAATCGTGGGCGAGGGTGGCCCATGAGGACTCACTGATATCTCGGATGCAGTGCATGCTGTGGATGCAAGGTCGTCAAATGCCCTTGCATGTCCCAACATAGACCTAATTCTTGCATGATGATCGCACTTGGCATGCTATGACCTTCTTGGCCATGTGTTGGGAGGGTTGTGCAACGTGCGGTTTGCCAAATGAGGATTGCTACCTGGTTGATCCTGCCAGTAGTCATATGCTTGTCTCAAAGATTAAGCCATGCATGTGTAAGTATGAACTAATTCTGACTGTGAAACTGCGAATGGCTCATTAAATCAGTTATAGTTTGTTTGATGGTATCTACTACTCGGATAACCGTAGTAATTCTAGGGCTAATACGTGCAACAAACCCCGACTCACGGAAGGGACACATTTATTAGATAAAAGGTCAATGTGGGCTCTGCCCGTTGCTCTAATGATTCATGATAACTCGACGGCTCGCACGGCCATTGTGACGACGACGCATCATTCAAATTTCTGCCCTATCAACTTTTGATGGTAGGACAGTGGCCTACCATGGTGGTGACGGGTGACGGAGAATTAGGGTTCGATTCCGGGGAGGGAGCCTGAGAAACGGCTACCACATCCAAGGAAGGCAGCAGGCACGCAAATTACCCAATCCTGACACGGGGAGGTAGTGAAAATAAATAACAATACCAGGCTCATCGAGTCTGGTAATTAGAATGAGTACAATCTAAATCCCTTAACAAGGATCCATTGGAGGGCAAGTCTGGTGCCAACAGCCGCGGTAATTCCAGCTCCAATAGCGTATATTTAAGTTGTTGAAGTTAAAAAGCTCGTAGTTGGACCTTGGGTTGGGTCGATCGGTCCGCCTCTGGTGTGCACCGGTCGGCTCGTCCCTTCTGCCGGCGATGCGCTCCTGGCCTTAATTGGCTGGGTCGTGCCTTCGATGCTGTTACTTTGAAGAAATTAGAGTGCTCAAAGCAAGCCTACGCTCTGGATACATTAGCATGGGATAACATCATAGGATTCTGATCCTATTGTGTTGGCCTTCAGGATCGGAGTAATGATTAACAAGGACAGTCGGGGGCATTCGTATTTCATAGTCAGAGATGAAATTCTTGGATTTATGAAAGACAAACAACTGCGAAGGATTTGCCAAGGATGTTTTCATTAATCAAGAACGAAAGTTGGGGGCTCGAAGACGATCAGATACCATCCTAGTCTCAACCATTGGATATGTGAAGTGTAGTTAGTTTATCAGGGTAAGCAAGCAACAACCTTGCCACTTAAACCCTTTCCAAAATTTACCGACTAATGGATAGTAACTTTCACATATCCTAAGATATATATGCCCTTCTCATTATGTACATCCAAAAATGATTTATCCTAATTCTATTCCAAAAACATACAAGAATTAGGATAAAAGAGCTATATTTTATTTAGTTACATATGATCCAAAAACAAATATATTCCCTATCCTCACTGGGGAGGAGGGACTTTTATCACTGCGACTACCCAAACACCTTGTAAGACCGTAAATGATCCTAAGAAGGGTATATCTACTAGGGTTATGTCAACTTTAATCCACAACATATACCTAGGCATCTGATACATACAGTACTATTATGAGAAATAATTCTCATTAGCCAAATAATCCATTTATTTGAAAACTTTGGTATGTACCACCGTAGTAATGTGAAAAATATTTCTACATTCTTTACTTTATAATACAATTCATTCTATTAGCATGCAACATGTAATTCATATATATGTGTGTATGGCATATATTCATGACTAAAATGCCCTTTCATTTGATGAGAAAATGTCGTGAGATGAAGGGAAGGATATGCTTGGAATTTCAAAAATTTTCTTTTATCAAAATGACATTTTTATCCTTTTGGATAAATTACTATTTTACCCCTAGTACAAAATTACCATTTTTCCCTTTATAGTAAAAAGACTATTTTATCCCTTACTTTGCTTCATAATTTCGGAAAGTGTTATGGGAGAGACTCTATGAGAATTGTCATAATGAAATAACCATTTTATCCCTAAGGTAAAAAATACTATTTTACCCTTGGGTGAAATTACCATTTTGCCCTTGGATAAAAATTATATGTTTTGCCCTTGGATATTTTTCTAAAGTCATCATGACTTTCAGATATTTTTTCGGCATAATCATTACGTAACATAAATGCACATAAATATTTTCTTGACATAATTATTACGTGCCATAAATGCATAAGATATTTTGGAGGCATAATGATTATATTTCATCCTGTAGTGAAACCTTTTTACTTCTCACTTTAGTCCCTGACTTTTTCTTTCATTTGGTCCCTTCTCCTTTTTAAAAAATTTAGGGCAATTTAATTACAACCTGTTGGGCATAAAATTGCTAAATTTTATAAATTTAAAACATACTGGATAATAAGAAAAATGAGGATATTACACACATCACCTCTTTTTAGACCCAAGGATCACTTTTTGGGTCGATCCGAGAGGAAGAAATTGTCAGGTGGGGAGTTTAGCTAGGGCAGCACGTCTGTTAAAAGATAACTCAGGTGCCTTAAGATGAGCTCAACAAGAACAAAAATCTCATGTGAAACAAAAGGGTAAAAGCTTGTTTGATTTTGATTTCTAGTATGAATACAAAACGTGAAATTATGGCATATTGATGCCTTAAGATGAGCTCAACGAGAACAGAAATCTCATGTCAAACAAAAGGGTAAAAGCTCATTTGATTCTGATTTTCAATATGAATACGAAACGTGAAATCATGGCATATCGATCCTTTAGTCCATCAGAATTTGAACCTAGAGGTGTAAGAAAAGTTACCACAAGGATAACTGGCTCGTGGCAGCCAAGCGTTCATAACGACATTACTTTTTGATCCCTCAATGTCGGCTCTTCCTGTCATTGTGAAGCAACATTCACTAAGTGTTGGATTGTTCACCCACTAATAGGGAAAGTGAGTTGGCTTTAGACCGCGTGAGACAGGGTAGTTTTACCCTACTAATGATAATTTCACAATAGTAATTCAACCTAGCACGAGAGGAACTGTTGATTCACACAATTAGCACGAAGTTACCATGCGTTGGATTATGACATAATGCCTTTAAGTCAGAATTCGTGCTAGAAGCAACACATGTACTCGCCGTTCATTTGCTGACCAATAGTAGGGGCCTTAGCCCCCAAAGGCATATGTCGTTGGTAAACCTCGTACGAAAGATGAGCTACAAGGGACGCCTTGAACAAATTCCCATCAAGCAGCGAGTAGAATCCTTTACAGATGAATTAAATATGTGATGAGGTATTGTAAGTGGCAGAGTGGCCTTGCTGCCATGATCTAATGAGATTCAACCTTTATCCCTTCAATTCGTCCCTCCCCTTTACTCACTAAAATCAACCCACTTTAAGAATTACTAAATTTTGAAAAATAAGGTTCAAGATCAAATAAAAATGCCAAAAATTATATCAAGTCCCAACCATCACAACGTGCGCTTATGTATATCTTCACATATACCTTTGCCATATACATGTCATGTCCATGCATGGCCATGGCATGGACAAGTACATAGACTGAAATGACTATTTCTTAAGTGACCATGGCTCAGTCAAGAAGCTCCAAACAACATGTGTGTCAGACAAGAAATTTGAAGCCAAGAGCACGAAAGTAACTCGAGGGGACTTGTCATGACTTACGCACAACTTGCTATAACTTACCAAAGGACTGTCATCACTTGCCCATGACATGCCATGAGTCACACATAACTTAGTCTTGACATGGCATGACTTGCCTATGACTTACTCATGTCTCAGTCATGACATGCCATGGCCTGTTTAAGGCTCAGTCATGACATGACACGACCTACCTAGGCTCAATCATGACAATTTTAGGATATAGCCACAACTTATCTGTGACTCAGTCATGATAATGCCATGACAAGGCCATGACAATTTCAAGACATGTCATTGTCTGTCTAAAACCAAGTCGCGATAGTGCAAAACCATTGACTGACGTGTAAGTACTAGATTTATAAAAAAATCTCATGAGCATATGGAGCCCTCAATTAAGGATATGTGTCAAGGAAGCTACCTAAGAGGTTTTAGGGCAATTCGGCTTATTTTTATTTTTTTAGATTTTTTAAAGTTTCAAAAGCAAAAAATTCATAAAATATTCTTTGGGTCTCAAAAAATTATGAAATTTGGGAAGCAAGCTAATCATGTTTTTCTAAGTAATACCTCTAAAAATCGTGCAAAAATTAGATCTCTAAGTCCAATGACATTGTCATGACATGCCACGATTTGCATACAACTCATTCATGACATGCCACAACCTGTCCATGGTTCGGTCATAACATGCCACAACCTACCCATGGCTTATTCATGGCATGCCATAACCTGTCCACGACTCAGTCATGAAAATGTCAAGACATAGCCACAAACTACCTGAGACTTAGTCATGATAATGTCATGACAAGGTAATGACCCAGTCATGATAATGTCAGGACATGTCATGGCCTGCCTATGACTATGTCGCGATAAGGGAGTTAGGTGTGCCCTTTGTATGATCTTGGAAATTAATTATAGGTACACGATGCCATAGCCTAGGTGCATAGCAGAATCTTATCCAATCTTATTGCCATAGCCTAGGTTCATGTTGAAAGCTTATCCAATCTCTTTTCCATGGCATTAACCTATCTTGCTCATAGGCATGTCTGAGGTGATGGTCATTGTTGCTTTTACTTGCTTCCTTGTGGGATCAGGGCACGCCCTCTGGAACGCGATGGCCTGGGTGCATGGTGGTAGCTAATCCAATCCTAACGCCATAGCCTAATTGCATGGTTGTTGCCTTTCGATATATGATTATTGCCTTTCATTGTATAATTGTTTCCTTTTGATATATAATTGTTGTCTTTCGATATGCATGTCTATCGATGCTAGATTGATGCCACTAGATGCCTTCATTTGCTCATGTGCCCTTGGCATGTAGGGTGTCATTCGTTTGGCTATGTTGGTTAAATTAATACATTTTGGTATGAGTTGTGATTTGATTGTTATTGTTGGTTGGCTCCGTGCTTGTGCACCAAACGGTCTGTAGGCTATCCTCCTCATCATTACCCATGGGCATTAATGCCCTCGGTGTTTTGATGATCAATGATGGATTACCCATGTGTTGCCTACCTATTGATGTAAAATTTATTAGCCTCGTATATCCCTCCAACCATCCATTCTACCCAAGTACGAGGTTCCTAAAGGACCATGAAGTAGCCCTTGTGTTAAAACCCAAAGCCACAATTATGGTTGAGGGTGGCCTATGAGGACCTACTACTCTCTCAATTGTAGTGCATCCTATAGATACAGGGTTTTCAAATGCCCTTGCATGTCCCAACATAGACATAATTCTTGAGTGATGACCGCCCTTAGCATGCTATGACCTTGTTGGCCATGTGTCGGGAGGGTTGCGCAATGTGTAATTTTTTCTACCTGGTTGATCCAACCAATAGTCATTTGCTTGTCATAATGATTAAGCCACGCATGTGTAAGTATGAACTAATTCAGACTATGAAATTGTAAATAACTCATTAAATTAGTTATAGTTTGATGGTATCTAATACTCAAATAATCATAGTAATTATAGAGCTAATAAGTGCAACAAACCCTAACTCATTGAAGGGATGCATTTATTAGATAAAAGGTCAATGCAAGCTCTACCTGTTGCTCTGATGATTCATGATAACTCAACAAAACACACGACCATTGCGCCAGTGACACATCATTCAAATTTCTGTCCTATCAACTTTCAATGGTAGGATATTAGCCTAACATAGTGGTGATGGCTGACGGACAATTAGGGTTTAATTCTGAATAGGGAGCTTGAGAAACGACTACCACATCCAAGGAAGGCAGCAGGCACACAAATTACCCAATCCTAACACTAAGAGGTAATGACAATAAATAACAATACTTAGCTCATCGAGTCTGGTAATTGGAATTAATACAATCTAAATCCTTTAATTAAGATCCATTGAAGGGCAAGTCTAGTGCCAGAGGTTGCGATAATTCCATCTCTAATAGCATATATTTAAGTTGTTGTAGTTAAAAAGCTCATAGTTATACCTTGGGTTGGGTCAATCGGTCTGCCTTTGGTATGCACAAATTAGCTCGTCCCTTCTATCGAGGATGCGCTCCTAACCTTAATTGGTTGGGTCGTGCCTTCGGTGTTGTTACTTTGAAGAAATTAGAGTGCTCTAAGAAAGCCTACATTGTGGATACATTAGCATGGGATAACATCATAAGATTATGATCCTATTGTGTTGACCTTAGGGATCGGAGTAATGATTAACAAAAACAATCAAAGGCATTTGTATTTCATAGTTATAGGGGAAATTCTTAGATTTATGAAAGATGAAAAACTACGAAAGCATTTGCTAATGATGTTTTCATTAATCAAAAATGAAAGTTAGGGCCTCGAAGACAATCAAATATTGTCCTAGTCTCAACCATAAACGATGTCAAACAGGGATCGACGAATGTTAATTTTAGGACTTCGTTGGCACCTTATGAGAAATCAAAGTTTTTGGGGTTATTCAACTGCGAACTGGTTAAACTGATCTCAGGGAGGCAAATGAGGGGTCCACATCATCCTGAGTTTCTAGCCCTTGTCGGGGTGTAAGAGTGGCCTCGTGCTACTAGTGTGCCCCAAGAAACACAACAACTATAACCCTAATGTCGAACAAGCCAAGGAACTCAAACAAACGTGCATAGCCTAAGTGATCTAGAGATAGATCTCGCTCGAGGCAAGTCACAAAAATGATGTCTAAAATGACTCTCAACAATGAATATCTCGACTCTTGTATTGATTAAGATTGTAACGAGATGTGATACTTAGTGTGAATTGTAGAATCTCGAGAACCATTGAGTCTTTAAACACAAGTTACACTCGAAGCCACTAGGGTTAGGGCACATCTGCCTGGGTGTCACACATTGTTGCCCCAAACACTGAAGGCCTTAAAATTGATCAGATAAGCAAGTTTCTTGGGCAAAAGTTGGCCTCCCATGAGCATTGCCTTATGGATGGTTGAAAAATAAGCCTATAAGTGATGATTGCCACATTCCACGATAGACGAGCGAATGCCTCAAGACTGATCACGTGCATGTTGTTCCTTTGTCTAAGATGTGAGACCCTTATAAGAAACAAAACACTCTCAACGCGACCTAGGTCAGGCGAGGCTAACCTCTAAGTTTAAGAATATTAATAAGAAAAGGAAAAGAAACTAACAAGGATTCCCCTAGTAACGGTGAGCGAATCGAGAAAAGCCTACCATGAGAATCATCTGCCCTCGGTGTCCGAATTGCCCACAACTTGGCCACGACTTGCCCACGACTTTCCATAACCTGCCCATGGCTTGCCCACAACTTGCCATGGCCTACCCACAACTTGCCCATAACTTAGTCATGACATACCATGACCTACCCATGACTCATTCATGACATGCCACAACCTGCCCATGAATCAGTCATGACAATGTCAATACATGGCCACGACTTGTCCCTAACTTAGTCATGACAAGTTCATGACTTTGTCATTACAATGTCAGGACATGTCATAGCCTGTCCATGATTGACTCACAACACTGCAAAACCATTTAGTGACGTGCAAATGATAGATTTATGCACAATCTCACGTGCATATGGTGGTCCAAAATCTCATGTGCGTTCGGTAAGTGATTTGGTACAAACTCTTTATTGGATTTTGACTTCAATGACCATCGTCCTGTTGTCTTAATAGACCAACACCCTTTGTAGGATCTAGGTTAGCGCACAATTAGGCACTGTAACCCAGCTTCTGATTCATCCCGCATCGCTAATTTTGCTTACCAAAAATGACCCGTTGCAACTCTTGATTTTGTGGCATGGCTCAACAGAGCAGCCACGCCATCCTAACTATTTAAACTTTGAGAATAGGTCAAGGGAGTTACACCCTTGACGCCTCTAATCCCATCCTATGTAACTATATAGGGCAAGAAAAAAGGGAAAAGAGCAAGTTGAAGGTTCTTATGCTGAAAGTTACAAAAAAAAAACTTAAATATGCTGAGTTGTTAAAAATAAAAGGGCAGCATAGTAAGGTTAAATTACCATGATAGTACCTCATTAGAAGAAACCCCTATTTTCAAGAGAATCTTTGTGTTTGGATACTTTTAAAGATCAATTTTTGAAAGGTTGTAACCCATTCTTTGGACTAGATGGTTGTCACTTAAAAGGTCCCTATGGAGGGGTGTTGTTATGTGTAGTTTCACTTGATGCAAACAATGGATTATTTCCAATAGCATTTTCAATGGCTGAGGTAGAGTCCAAGGACTCTTGGAGCTATTTTTTAAAGCATCTATATGAAGCAATAGGGGATGATCATTATATAATTATGAGTGATAGACAAAAGATAACATTTTTGCTTGAATTATCTTTATTTAATGCTACAAATTAAATAACTTTAGTTATGTTTAAATATAGAAATAACTTACTTTGATTTGTTACAAATAAATGTAGGGATTGACACACGATGTTTCTAAATTTTTCCCAAATTCATTTCATAGGCACTACAGTAAGCATTTACTAAATAACTTCAAAGAAAATTTTCCATTGCTAATCTTGCGAGATTTTTCTTTTATGGCTATGAAGGCCACCAATGAATTTATTTTTAGAATGGCAATAGAAAAAAATAAAAATGCATGATGAGCATACATACCAATACTTGATGGATATCCCCTTGCATACATGGTCTAAACATGCATTTCATGAAAGTTGGAAAAGTCCACACATTACTAATAATGTGTGTGAGTCATTTAATGATTGGATAAATGAACTAAGAAGTATGACTATGCTGAATTTAGTGGATGGGTTAAGAGAAAAAATCATGGTGAGATTCTAAAAGAATTCTAGCACATCTTGGACACAAAAGTGTTGGAGGAAGGATTGTGAAAACAATAAATGAACTTATTGAGGATACAAGATTTTGTAAAGTGAAGTTAGCTAGTAGAAACCTATATGAAGTATATGATGGTTTTACAAGATTTTCTATGAACTTAGTTTCACACACGTGAATGCAAAGAGCGGAAAATAAGTGGGTTTCCTTGCAAACATGGTGCAAGTGCCATAATTTACATAAGAGCGAAGGTAGATGGTTATTGTGATGCTTATTATAGCTAAGAGAAGTCATCACAACTTATTCTAGTTTGGTTAGCCACTTACTTGATCTAAATACTTTAGAAGAAATTGATGTTCTTCCACGTCCATTACGTAGGCTTCTTGGAAGACTGAAGAAAAGTATAACAACAAAATATGAAGCTACACCATCAGATGTTAGAAGAATACTATCAACTATCAAGTGTACTAACAGTGGAGAACTGGGACACACAAAATGAATTGTCCAAGATCTCCAATTAAAGAAAAAAAAAAGACAAGTACTATATTATCATACTTTTTTTAAAAAATAGCATATATATATATATGTTTTTTTTCAAGTTATGAAATTTGATTTTAATCTCCTTTTTTTCTCTCAAATTGCAGGGAGCATCAATAAGTGCAACACAAACTTCAATTACAAGGAAAATTCAAGAACATGCTTCATCACAAGCAAGGGCAAGGTCACAACTTCAAGCCAAACAAACAAAAAGGGTCAAATATAATTAACTTAAACATACACTATATAGTAATTTTTTGAAATAACTTACTGAAATCCACTCTTTTTTATGATACTGAAGAATTTAGAGAAGACTGAGTTTCTAAGAATGCTCATTCAAATCCAACAACTCAAGAGACTAGATCTAGTGAAGGATCTGATGTTAGAAGGGTTTCCAATGTTTTAGAGACTTCTTTAAAGAGCATGGCACTACCAATTTAAAGATGATACACTAGCTTAGTATTCTTTTTTAACATGCTTGACGATGTTCTACCTATTTTGAAAAAACTTGTAATTGTTTAATGACATTCCACATGGTTGGTATAACTTTTGTAGGCAAGTGTCAAAGTGACTAGTGGAGTAGGATGAGAGAATATTTAATGACATTGCACATAATTAGTGCATATTTTATATATAATTTGGCTTGAGTGGTCAAATTACCCTGTTATATTATGTTTTCATTCTTTAATATGTAAATTTAAATCTTTATTTTGGATTCAGATTTGTTTATACTAGTAGTGTGTAATATTTGAACTTGATTGTATGTTTAAAAAATTAAGTTATCATGTTACTAATAAAAATAATTGCAAAGGATAAAAGAAGTCAATTAATTCTATAAATTTTTATAAAAAATTGTTAATAATTTTATAAAAAAATTGCTAGCTAATAAAATATTAATAATAATAATTATTATTAGGATTAATATAATAATAATAATAATTAATAAAATTTTAATTTATTAATATGATAAAAATTACAAAATTAATAATAAAAAAAGAATTTAATATTGACAAATGTGTCAACTTCAATTTCAACGAGGTAAAAGTGTGATGTTTTAAATTTCAAAGTCTCATTTTCAAAAGGGACAATTTAACCACAAGGAAAAAGTTATATTGAGAATCTACAAGAAAGCATTAATTTGAATGAATTCTTTACCGCTAAGTGAACTTTAAATTAAAATGTAAAACATTTTTATGTGATAGAGAAGAGGATTATAATTTTTCAAACAAGAGAAGAATTGAGTAAAATTTTAAAATCTCTCGTAATAGGAAAATATAATTTCATCTTTAATTTATCTATTAAAAAAGCGGATTAAGGTTGTTATGGGCCATTGAAACTCTAGATGCTTAGTGGAGAAAAATTAAACTAATAACTCAGTGACCTATGGTTAAACCAAAGACGCCCCTCAGAAAAACTACAATAGAATTGAAAGTAACAGTAACATAAATGAAGGAAACGTATTTTGTACGAAAACTTTAGTATAATTTGTACAAATTGGCCAAAACATAGAATGGAAAAGTAATCCAGACAAGTGCGCTTCACTTACATCCGCTTCTGTGAAGTTCCCATGAGCCAACTCTCAAACTCACCCACCAAACTTAAGATGATAGTTAATAGTTAATTGAAGAGTAGCACTACTTTGAAATATAACATCTATCAAGAGAAATCGATCATCAAATGTTCTAGCTAAAGAAATCCATCTTATTATTCTCATGAATTGAAAATAGAAGTGTTAGGTAATGAAACATACAAATTTGTGCAACATAGTCCAGCAAACACGATTCTTCAACCACATAAACCAATAAAGAGGTTCCTCTTTGTTTCCATTAGACAAAAGTAAAAGGTTACTCAGGAATTAAACATGAGGAATTCCTCAACTTTAACGTAGAAAATTCAGCATACATAAATGTTTTGAATGATAATAAATAATATTCTCAATACCATTCAAATAAGCCTACAAAACACTTCCTATCTCCTTGCTTTCATTGCTTGAAAGGGAGGGATCCTTGAGAATATAAACTAAGCAAATGTATGCTGATTAATTTTCATAGATTCAGCACTATTTTTATACTAAGTGCCCAAAGGAACACAAACAATCCCCTACCCCCTTGGCTTTCATTAATTCAAAGAGAATGGTCATTGGAGACGAGAGGAGATGCATAAAATAGACTTAAGCATACAGAAATTAGCACACATAGTTATCCTTATTAAAATCAAGCCAACCTTTTAAACAATTCCCTACCCTAAAGTACGATCCTTGGGAATGGATACAAGATAAACACAAAAATACAGCACACAAGCTCTTCAACCCAAATTAATCATTAAGTAACTCCCTATCATTTCATTTCATTAATTGAAAGGAGGAATCTTTCGGAAAGGGCACAAAGTAAACTTCAACACAAAAAATTCAGCACACATGCTCTTCCACTTAAAGCCAAATTAACCATTAAAGAACTCCCTAATCTTATTTTATTAATTGATGTGATGAATGCTTAAAAAAAAGAATGAAACAAAACAGAAATTTAACAAAACCATACGCTAACAACCATCAAAGAATCCCCAAAGATGTATTGTATTGTATGCTAGGATTTCCAAGCCCGAAACAACACACACCAACTCAGCCACTTAACTAGCCACCAGCCATAATTATAAACTATTTAATACCCTTAAAATAACACTTTGCTTTAATGATTTACATAAAAAAATTTAGTGCCAAAACACAATGACATATATCAAGAACAATACAAACTCTCAACAATTTATTGACTCAGAAGTTAGTATTAAACCAAACACAAAAGCCCCAACTCTCCATTACCTATTTTACCAATGATAACACAGCACACACGGTCAATAGAGAGGAAATGTCAAACATAAAGTAGAAACATGACCCAAACTTCTCTAAACTATTGAAAGAAAACATAACATAGCAAGTAACCAATGACAAAGATAAGAGATATCAATACCCAAAAGAGAAACCTAATCTCCTTTTAAGATTAGATATCAAACTAAAAATCAAATGAATCAATAAGGACTGACAGAATAATTTAACCATTATTTTTAGTTATGATCCTGATACTCCTCTTTGTCCCTCTTTTTCCTTCTATGTTCCCAAAATTTCATTTCTAAACCCAAAAGCTCTGTCATCCTATATATCTCCTCTGATTCCGGGTGAGACTTATCCCCTGAGGAGAACCCATGCAAATACAAGCAATCTACATTACTCTTACCAACATCCACCCAACTATATCCCACTTCCTTCCTCACTCCCCTCTCTCTCATCCCTTTCCTCACTTTTGCCACTTTCTCCCACTCCCCCTTCTCAGCATACAAGTTTGACATCAAAACATATGTACCTGAGCTTGTGGATTCCATTTCTATCAACTGATCAACCACTTTCTCAGCCATCTCAATGTTACCATATAACCTACAAGACCCAAGCAAGCTTTGCAACACAGTCAATCCAGGCCCTCCTGGAATCTGATACACTAATCCTTCTGCCTCCTTCAATTTCCCTGCACGGCCCAGCATGTCCACCATGATAGAATAGTGTTCAGGAGTTGGCTCAATGTGATACTCTTTGATCATGGAGTAAAAAACTTTACGCCCAATATCAACCATACCCTTTCTACAACATGCAGTTAGGACAGAGAGGAAAGTTATAGAATCAGGATTGGTTTTTTCCATCTCCATTTTTTCAAACAAACTCATCACTGACTCATAGTCTCCATGTCTAGCATAGGCAGATATTATGGCAGTCCAAGCAAGCTGGGTTCTCTCAGGTGTCTCGCTAAATACTCTTTGAGACTCTATTATGCTTCCTCGCTTGGCATACATATCAAGGAGGGCCCCTGAAACAATTGGGTCAGTGCTTAAGCCAAGCTTAAGCAAGGTAGAATGACACCGTTGACCATGTTTTAAGGATATATCTTCAGCAGCACCAATTGCATTTAAGACACTACCAAAAGTGTATTGGTTGGGCGTTATCTCTTTTATTGCTAACAAAAATGTAAGAAAAGCTTCTTTGCACAAGCCATTTTGAGCATACCCAGAAATTAAAGCATTCCATGATATTGCTTCTCTGGTTCTAAGCTCCTCAAAAATCTTCTTCGAACATTGAACAGACTCAAACTTGGCATACATGGTAATAAGGCTATTGCACACAGTTGATTTTGATAAGAAGCCACTTTTTATGCATAACCCATGAATCATTAGACCTTCTTTAACTAGATTCTTAATTGTTATAGCATGAATTAATCCAATAAATGTAACTTCATTAGGATATACATAATCAACTCTCATCTCATTAAACAGAGAAACTACATCTTCATCTATAGATATCATCGTAGTCCAAGAGACTACATTTCGACCGCTCATGTGTTGAAACACCAATTTTGAATCTCTTATGACTTCGCACTTTGAATAGGTTGACATCAAAACGTTACAAATTGAAACATGTCTTTCATATCCCAATTTTATGGCCAACCCATGAACCTGTCTCCCTACCTCTAAATTTCTTTCATGACCACAGGCTGAAACTGCACTGGTTAATGATACATGATCAAGCAACATACCTTCTCTCATCATGTTGATAAACAGCAAAACTGCTTCCAACCCATTATCTCCCTCTTGAGCATATCCTGAAAGCATCGCATTCCATGAAACCAAATCCCTTTTAGGCATTTCATCAAATATTTTCCTAGCCTCTACTAATTGTCCCCACCTGGAGTACAAGGTTATGAGCGCATTCCCTATAAAAAGCTCACAGTCAAATCCATATTTTAGTATAAGAGAATGCAACTGTAATCCAACCCAAAATCCGTCATCATCTGAAAAAAAGGAAAGAATAGTAGTATATGTTACTGGATCAAAAGCAATCCCATTTAAATTCATAGTACGAGCAAAACTCAATGCTTCATCACTCTTCTCAAATCCTCTGAGAATCGTGTTCCAAGAAACTATATCAGGATGACTCAAATTTTCAAAGATCCGCAAAGCTCTTCCAAACTGTCCAGACTTGCAGTACATATTCATTAGTGAATTTGAAACTGTGAGATATGAAACAAACCCACTGGATATGGCAAGTCCATGGATTTGAGACCCAAGTTTTGATTTCCCTTGACATGCCTTGAGAGATAGAGCAAATGTAACTTCATTGATGTTATCGGCAAAACCCAATTGAGATTGCTTCTTGAAAATGGCTAGAGCATGAAGGGGAAGGTTCTTGTGCAAACAATTAAGCATAGAACGGTTAACAGAGGCAATGTTTGGCTGAGGAATTTGGGTGAGCAGGTAGAGCTCATGTTTGAATAAGTAGAATGTTTTCGATCCATATAACCATTGTACTGGTATTCCATGAAAGTTTGTGAAACCCAGAGAGCGGTAAGCCATTAGAGTTGTCTTTGACTGTGTGTAGAACCTTGAACAGGGTACAGCAAGAACTTGAGTTTGATAAGTTTCTCCATAAATGGCACTCTATTAGCCTGTTACCAAGATGAAATCTTTAATGTTTTAAACATCGACATTCATTAACACAATTTTTGGTTCACGGGTAAAATGGGAGAGGGATTGAAGGAAAGGAAATTTAAGGAGTGAAATATCATTCTGGTTCTTGTCAACTCTGAATGAAGAAATGAAAAACCTAGAAAAATTATTAAAATAGCGTCTTTACATTTGTACTTTATTTGGGATGCTACCCACTAATACAAGAGGGGACATTTAATTTAAATATAAATAATCTATCATCTGTTCATTGCACAGCAATGTTAAAATTTATAAATAAAGGTATCTATGTTTGTGTTACCAAACAATATATTAGTTAAAAATTAAAAAAATATAAATTAATATAAATTAGTTTAAAATAAGTATAAATGTATAAATTTAGGATGATTTTGTGTTATGTTACTATTTTGTGCTTACAATGTGAATAAAAAATTTAATTGACAAACAAAACGGCTTAGAAGATTGGTTGGTATGTTTTAGTTTATGAAATCACATTAATTTTATATTCTTACTCCATTTTCTATTTTTGAATTTTTTGAAATAGAATTATGTGTATTAAAGACTAAAGAAAAAGAAAAATGTAAAAGAGGTAAACAACTTCAAACAAGATAGTAAAGAAAAATGTCAGTAACATGATAGCTCAAATTCCATATCAAAATCAAGTTTCAAGACAGAAGATGCCAAAATGTTATGAGCAAATTTGGAGAACCTTTTAACTTAAATTCACATGTCAAAGTAAGCCCAAACAATCCACAAAAACTGATGCAACAGTAGCAAGTTTTCTGCGTAGCATTAGAAAGTACACAAGCCACCAAACAATACAAGCTTTAACCCCATGAGAGACTTTAAAACTCCAAAACATTCTTCAAAGAAATTGGGCAGCATATAAACATCATGACAACAGTTAAATTAACCTTAAAAGAGGTTCACAAGCCTAACAAGAATTATACAGCATATAAACATCAAGATAGCACTTCAATCACCATTTGAAAACTTTAAAATGAAGCTTCAAAACAACACACCAGCACTTTCTACCAAATGTTTAACCACTTAATGACATGCTTCCAAACAAGCCAAATGAACAAAACAGAACCTATAAACACCTCAGATGATTAATCCAACAGCCAACAGCAGCCTTTATTAATTTAAATTTAAGAACAGAACATTAACAACGGCCGGTAAATCCATCCAGCAAAAAATAACAACCCTTTTATCAATTTAAATTTAAACACAAAACACTAATGGCAGCCCAAACTCAACTAAATCACAGCATCATAACAAAAGAGAAAGATAGAGAACCAAACAGTTCAGCAAATCCCAACAATTCCGTAGGCGTAAATCTCCAAGTAATAAGAATCAAAGTAATGGACCCAGAACGATCTAAGATCACGGGGATTAAAATTTCGTGCACAAGAAGAACAATGGGGAAATGCATTAACCCGGCAACAAATTTGAAAAACACACTTTGATAAAGGTATCTTAAACCCAAAAACAGTGCATCCAGCATTAATACACAAGTGAAATATCGGTCAGAAAAAACAGAGAGTTCATGGGCATCGAGTTTACCTTGGAGCTTTTTGATTGACGGCGGTGGTAGCAACCAACAGTGAGATTGCAGCCGGAGGTCTGGGAGGAACTTGACTTACTCATAGCCCTCAGTTTCCTCTCTCCTCCGCGCTCCCTCTCTGCTACGTCGTGACAGTAGCTGCGAGTGTGAATGCTCGTTCTTGTTACGGATTCCGACAAGATGGCACGATGTGGTGGGCACATTCTTCCCCTTCTTCATTCCTCTGAACGTTCATGGCTACCTCTCCCCTACAGCGTTTATGGGTTGTGGCTCCTCCCTGCACATTCGCGTTATTTCTCCTTTTGTAAATGAAGGAAGATTCGGAATCCCCATTCTGCAAGATGGTTTTGGTGCCTTCATCTCTTCAACATTTTCCTTCCTTTGGTCCTGCGTGCAGATTCCTCTCCAGCCTCAGTCTATTTCCTTTTTCGTGTGAAGGCTAAATGTAATTTTTTTTCATTTTTTTAAATTATTTTATAAAATTAATTTAAAATTTCTATATTAATATTATTATCATTTATCTATACACATGTTATTAATAAAAATTTTATTTTTTATATTTTTCTTGTTTTAAAAAATTAAAGTTCAAAATAATTTTTAATTATTTTGTATTTTTAAAAATATAAATTTTACTTTTATTTATTTATTTATTTTTAAAAAATTAATGTAAGTTTAGAGTTTATTTCTTTTAAGCTTTTTAATAACAGAATAAATTTGGGTTAGAGTGTACTTTTCTTTTTCTTCTTTTCTTCTTTTTTTTATATTTTTTTTTGGTATTTTGTCTTCTATAATATTTTTAAAAAATAAAAAAAATAACTTAAAATCTTTTTGTATTTTTTGTATTTATTAAAATTTACCATATTTTATTTTTTGAAACTCCTAATGAAATTTAAAGTTGACATAATGAAACATTAAAAATCTAAAATCTAAAATAAAATATGAACTAAAATTTAAAAATTTTTGCATTTAAAAATGAAAACTCTAAAACAAAATATGATATATATATATATATATATATATGTAACACCCATAAATTAAATAGCTTAAATTGATGGATAAAATTATTGTACTAATAAATAAATTTCTTGTGATCAATAAATTTGAGAATTGGCTTAATGAAGGAAATTTTCACTTTCAAAATTAAATGGCCAAATTGTTTAGAATAAAAAGGCAAATTACCTAAGAATTTGATGCTTAATTTAATCTTTATTTTCTTTTGTTATCTAACCTAAATGCCAAATGAATGAGCATTAAATTTCATGTATGAAAATCTTAATGGCACACTTGAGGTTAAGAGGGATGAAGGCATGCAATTTATATATGTGTGTGTGTGTGTGTGTGTGCATGGCTTTCACGTGAAGAAGAAGGAGAAGTAAGATGAATTCAATTTTTATATATATATGCATGGCTCTCACGTAAAGGTGGAAAAGAGAAAGAAAACAAACACACACAAAAAATAATATAATAATAAATATACATACACATCACACTACTCGCCCAAGAGGGAAGGAGGAAGACGTGCAAAGGCAGCTAATCTCTTTTGACTTTCCTTCTAAGCAACCACTTGGGCCTTGGAAGAAAGAAACTAAGAAAATGCATCAGGCCCTTCGTGTGCAGCTAGGAATATTATAGGTGATGCTATGACACAATGGAAATTGTAGAGGGAAGAGAACCACGTAAAACCATCGGCAAAAGCAAGGCAAGGGGCTGCACCAAGTACAACTCGGGATGGCGTGAAAGGCAAGCTTTGTCCCTTCCCTTTTGTGCTGCCTACCATACCTAAAGGAGAAGTAGAAAGGCATGAACGCGTGACTTCCTCCTAGCTGTCTATTAGGCCACCGAATTGAGGGTGTGTAGGATTCAAGGGAGATGCCAAACGTGAGCTGCTTAGGACCACTAGATAAAGCATGAACTCGGTGGAAAATAGGAAGCAACACAGCGCCCCATGCCTCACGTAGTTGTACGTTCATGCATGTGTAAAAGATAGCGTGACCCTCCTACTCTCCTACGTTCAATCCAGCCAAGTGAGAGGGAGTGAATTGCAAGCCAAAAAGATCAGTACTTGGGCTCCACGTGTGACAAGGAGAAAGTTTTAACATTGCCAAGAATAATAGGCAATTCCCTTCATCCGAATAAGTGCCACTTGTGGGGGAGAATGGGGAATTTAGAATATACACACACGGCATGAGGAGCAGCTCACGTGAAGAAGGAGCACCTTGCGTATTCCTCCCATTTCCATTGCTGTGGAGGAGTGGTTAATCCACTAAGGCAATTTTTCATTATTTAGAATGGTACATGCTAAGAATAATAAAAGAAAGAGAGGGGAGGTGCTAGCCTTTTTGAGGGAAAGCCGAAACAGAATTCAAAAGGGGAGAGAGGGCACTTGTGATCGTGGAAAAAGAAAAAAAGAGAGAGAAGAGAGAGAAGAAGAAGAGAAGAAAAAGAAAGAGAGGCCACATGTGAAGGGGAACAAGAGGAAGTTCAAATTCTGTTTCATGCATGATACACAACCTCATGTGAAAGAGAGATCAAGGAAGAAAAGAGTAAGGAAACAAGGAGTAGAAGGAGACCAAGGAGGGGCCAAGATCAATTCTTTGTAAGCTCACCATAAAGGTAGGTTAGCAATTTATTTATTTTGGTTCCATAAGTTAGCATATGTATCTCAAAATGTTGCTTCCATGGAACTAGAATAATTTTCTTCATTCTTGATTTAGGATGAAACTTAACATAATATGCATGATAAACTTAGGAGTTGGCTATGTTGAATGAGATTAATAATGTTGTTGGGTATTTATGTTTGCCAAAACAAATACATGTGAAGATGAAGTAAGATGAATTAAGTTAGTATTGTAAATTTATTACCATGACCACATAAGAAAATAATTAATGATGAATACCTTTATGAGGAATGTAATGGTGAGGGTTTAAGGTGAAGAATAAATTTCAAGAAAAGTAGAAAAATTATGACCATTATTAATATTTTTAGAGGGAGATTTATGTGAGAATAAATTCTAAAAAAAAGTGGAAAATATTATGGTCATTATTAATATTTTTGGAGGAAAATTTATGTGAGAATAATTTCGAAGAAAAGTAAAAAATATTATGGCCATTACTAATATTTTTAGAGGGAGATTTATGTGAGAATAAATTCTAAGAAAAGTGAAAAATATTATGGTCATTATTAATATTTTTGGAGGGAAATTTATGTGAGAACAAATTCTAAGAACAGTAGAAAATATTATAGCTATTATTAATATTTTGGAGGGAATTTTATGTGAAGATAAATTCCAAGGAAAGTAGAAAAAATTATGGTCATTAATAATCTTCTTCGAAGGAAATTTTATAAGACTTAATTTCCAAGAAAAGTAGGAATTTTATGGCTACTAAATTAGAGGAAATTAAATTTCCAAGAAAAGTTGAATGTCATGGCCATTGCTATTATGTTGAAAAGGAACCCATATCTAATTCCCCAGGAAAAAGCAAAATAGTATGGAAGCTTCGAATTTATTCGAAAGCTTGAGAAAATGAAACATTTCCCTGGATAATGAAAGGGATGGGTAGGGTGTTGACCCATTGAGTATTTGACCCTTAAAGACATTTTGATGATAACAAACAAATTGAACCATTTCTGGAAAATCAAGTCCAAAGGCTCATCAAGGCAAATCAAGAACAAATAATATTAGACAAAGAATTAGGATTTGAAAGTGTAAGAAAATAATAGAAACTTGAGCTCAAAATGGTTTTCAAATCATCTGAGGTAGCTTTCCAAAGCCTAAGTTTTCTTAAAAAAACAAAACTCTTGCTTAGCAGTCGACTTACACAATATAGCAGTCGACTGATAGATGTGGATCTTTGAAAATTACTAAACAGAAAGCCACCAGTCGACTGACATAAAACTAACAGTTGACTGATAGCCAATAGTATGCTACTAATCGACCGCTAGAAGTTAACAGTCGACTGATATCCCATTGATAGTTAAGAAAGCTACATTAGAGGCACGACAGTCGACTGCCAGGGTATAGCAGCTGACTGCTAGGTTACAACTTTTGAAAAAAGTTTTTTCCTCCAGAATATAATCAGTCGACTGCCAAGGCATAGTAGCCGACTACCATTATACTGTTTTAAAAAGTGAAAGTTATCCAGAATGAAACTAATCAACTGCCAGGTATAGCAGCCGACTGCCAAGCTATAATTGTTGAAAACTTTCCCTCTAGAATGCAACCAGTTGACTGCCAGGGCATAGCAGCCGACTGACATTGTAACAACCCCCTAATACGTCATACGCAATGCTTATCTGATTAGCGGAAGCATATGGGTTAGTTTACATAATTATTCCCTATGTGGGAATGTCAGGGGATCGCTACTGGTTGAGCGTAACCCAAATAGACTTCCCATTGTCCATTCAGATTCCGTTCAACCCTGATTCACACGCAGCTAACTAAATACACATGCATACATCATCAATAACTCTGGAATGAAACTAAAGTCCATACATACGGCATACAATCATTAAACTCAACATCCAAGACTCATGTACATATACTGTCAAGCATTCACATACGTTCTAACTGAATTCCTCAAGTTTACAGTGGTAAACCCTACCGAAAATCCGGCAGAGTTTCCTCTATATTTTGATCATATCCCAAGTACAAATCACCTGTTTAAAATCAAACAGCCAGTCCAACAACAGTAATAAACATACTTAACATAAATCCATATACAGCAACGTTAATTCACCACTACAATCCATATACACTATCTGAAATATTACATGTACATTCAGCCTAATCCATACAGAAAATATAAGAGACAGAACCCGTTAAACAACAAAATCGTCAGAGCATATGTACAATTGATTCAAGCCTAAGCTAAATCATCCTCCAGTCTATCCTCAAGTCAGCCTCGGCTATCGTCTGGGCTTCTGTCCCTGTCCCTGTTCATCTGAGTAAACAACCTAATGAGATATGAATCCCAGTAGAATAATTTACAATTCAATTATCATTCGAAAACCAGTTGAATACCCCAATGCGAACACCAAATCGTCTTCCCAAATCACCAAAACAAGAAATACCTTATCTTTAAAATCGTTTAAACACATGGAAATTGCGGCAAGTACTTGAAATCATAAAGTCAATTTCTTTTAGAATCAATCATCAAAATCAAGTAAAAATCCCATGCCCTGTGTCTCTCAATCCTCGTTGGCTACAAGTCCGTTGTAACCAAATCTAAATCATCATCTAATTGCACATAGTCTAGAGAGAATACCTCTCTTATCGTTGGGTGTGATCCGTAACACCAATCACCCGAATCAAGCCTATATTGTGAGTGTGATCCGTAACACCAATCACTCACTCAAGGACCGGGTGAGAATCAACATCTAGTATGCCCCTAGCATGTGCACATACGCCAATTCTCATCCTCATACAGTCTATTCGAACTCACATGCACTCGGTCGGCTATTCCTCAGGGTTCTAGGGTATTACGCCTAAATCACAACGTTTCCCAGTGTAAGTTATCCACCCTTATACTCCCTAAACCTTTCTTAGGGTCGTCCTAGTTTAACGCGTAATCCCTAACTCAGTACAGGCTAAATCTGATAAAAATAGTCTCGTTTAAAAGCTTCTTGTACGAGGGATACTTAACGACCGTCCCATACCGGCTATCAAGTACCCAACCCTAAGTAAATCCGTCCTAAAGGCATCCAAACTCGATAAACAAAGTGTCTAACATGCAATTAGGGTTTTCAGCACACAGGCATGCAATTTATCCCATCGAAAGCAGCACGCAAATCCATGCAAGTCATCTAAATTATTCAGGTATTCACTAAATCAATTCTAGGGTTCGGGAAGTGTAAATTATCCTACCTGGTCTCTGAATGCTCTAAATCACTTCAGAATTCCACGCAGTCTCGGTTTCTGAGCCTGATTAATTTTCTGGACATAAAATTAAACATTAAAGCTCGTCACGTCATCCAATTTTCAATCCTAAACTTGGTTACACAGCTATCTAAGTCAATTAGTTGTCTAATTACGTTCGGCAGCCATTTCAGTCATATACCATTATTTTTTGGAAAATCGGACCTTACCAATGTGTCCGAATGATGGAATTCTGCGTCACGGTGGTCTCAGTTTCTCGAGATGCACGTCCAGAAGCTCCATAACGGCGGCACACGGCGGTGCACGGTGGAGAGGTGCGGTTTGCCTCGAAAATCACACCACGGTGAAGCCCGCAAGCCCAGGAGTCTGAATACGGTGGTGGCGCGGCGGTTCACGGCCGTTTAGACGGCATTTTTCGGCCACGAAATTTCTCGCACGGCGGACGGCGTTCTTCCTCGATCCGGGCGCGTCCAGCCTCCTTTCGACGGCGTCGAGCTACTGGAGGAAGCTGGCAGCTCGGGCTACACGGTGGTGGGGGCGGTGACGGTCAACGGCGACAGACGGCGGCGATTCGAGCTAGAGAAGTTTCGCGCGATGGAGGGGAAAAATGACATTTTTTCGACGGCTCCGGCGGCCGTTGGTGGCCGTGGTTGGTTGATGGAGGTTGTGGGCAGTGAGGGCTGTCGGTTGGTACCCTTGGTGGCGGCCCACTATGGCTGTAGAGGCTGTTCATGGTGGAGGAAGGAGGAGAGAGAAGAGAGAGAGTGTATGGTGAGGAGAGAGAGTGAAATGAGAGAAATGAAGGGAATTTGCGTAATTTAAAGCCTCCAGGGACGATTCTGACTTTTCCCAGGCCACCCGGGGATATTTTAGGGTGTCGGCATCCTTCCAGACGTTGGCACGCATTTTTATGCAAAAGTTTTGGCCTCCGTCAACAAAATTGACGCAAGAAACTCCTTCCGTCAGTTTCTGATCGCCGGATTGCATTTCTTTCTGTTTGATCGTGTTTCTGGCTTCAAACGACCTTCTGTGTCAAGTCATTATCCTCGAAATTCATGCCAGGCTTCGTTTGATTGGGATTAGGGTTAAAAATTTGATTTTTATCCTTTAAACTCTTTTAAAATTCTTTCAGTTGTTACAGACATAACACTGTTTTCAAAATGTGAAGCTTTCCAGAATGTCACCAGTCGACTGCCAAATAAGCATCAGTCAACTGCTGCAAACTGCATTGCAAAAAATTTGAATTAAGAACACAACAGTCGATTGGCATGCTATATCAGTGGACTTGCATGTTGCAGAGATGACATCAGGGTTAGTATAAACGGCTAGTTTTGTAGAGATTACATTTGATTTTTTTTTCTGATCGAATTTTTAACCTTTTCTCTTGCAAAAAATCTATAAATAGAGCCTCTAGAAAGCCTTAAAAATATAGAAAAATAACTAAACGAAAATCATCTTCTGAAAATTATTTGAGTTCTGTTTCCTATCATTTTCACTAATTCTTCTTCTGTAAAATCCACTCTGATTGAGAGAGTTCTTGAGATGATAAAATTTCTTCCTTTAAAACTGAGAGATATCAAGGAAAGGTTTTCCTTGTAAGGAGAAAAAGAGTAAGAATCTGTAGTGGCTCACAAGTGCCCTTGTTAAACTTGTTGAAATAGTGAAAAATCCCAAGTGTTGACTAGGGGACTGGATGTAGGCTTGTTTGTAAGTTGAACCAAGATAAATAGCTGTGTGTCTTCTAATTCCTGCACATTATTTTCTGCATTTACCTTTAAAAAATTTATTTATTATTATAACTAATACTTCTCTTCTTCATAGAACTACTCTTGTTCCTCTGTATTGAGTTAATTTAACTGAATTAATTTCAGCTCTTATAAGTTGTCTACATTTCTACCTAAACTAAGTTTACTCTCTCCAAAAAAATTTTAAAACACCCAATTCACCCCCCTCTTGGGTGCCAACCATTTCCAAAATAGGGCGACACTGCGCCCTGCGGGGTTCCAAGTGTATACCAACGACTTAGCAAGGCGTGGCCGAAGGTGCTCCATGCCCGTGAACTAGCGTCTGCGATCATGCTGAAATCATGACTGAGCATCCACGCATTACGAGGTGTGGCCAAAGGTGCTCCACACGAGTGACTTAGGGAGGTGTGGGCGAAGGTGCTCCATACCCGTGATCTAAGGTCCCAATGATTTCACGTACGTGGCTGAGTGTCCACAATTTGCGAGGTGTGGCCAAAGGTGCTCCACACGGGCAGCCTGCTGAGGTGCGACCGAAGGTTCTCCATGCCCAGGACCTAGTGCTTGTGATCACACTATATAAGTGGCTAAGTGTCCACGAATTTTGAGGTCTGGCCGAAGGTACTCCACATGGGTGACCTAGGGAGGTGTGGCTGAAGGTGCTCCACTCTTGTGATCTAGTGTCCACACAACATGTATACACATTCTGATAACTTCGTAATAATACAATGGTACACTTAAGAGAATACTGATCTTGTGAAAAAGGTCTCTAACTTTTGCTAACTACTAAATTTATCATGCAATAATTGTCTGTTTACAGTTATGCATATTACGCCTAAATCAAGGATGTAGGTTGAACGTTTTTGGTGCCTGCACCCTGGTACATATTAGTTTCTTTTAAACTATGAATTGCTAAGCTACTGGGAAACCTGTGTTTCTCATCTATGTGCTAATATGTATCAGATATGAACACGTAGCAGGGACGTGTGGTGGTAGTGCCTTTTGATCGAGTAAGGTTTTTGTAACCCCCATTTTTGGATCCTAGATGTACTCGAATTAGAATAGGACAACTAATTTGATTGTATATACGAGTGATTCTGGGGATACCTGGGAAAACAGATATGTGAAGGACCGATTCATCACTATTTTGTGCGGGAGTCTAAGTGGCAGGCCTGTTGTCTCCTGACTTTCGCGGGACGAGTACTTCATATATTCGGGGACATGTACATTAGTATGTAATGATTATTATCAAACTTGTATTATTTGATTCATATGAAAGACTGTATTTTCATCGTGTAGTATAGAATTTCATTATTCCACTGTGCATATAAATTTATTTTTTATCTGAGCAAAAGATCCTGAACCTAATCCGGTTAACATAAATTAAATAGTATAAAGGCTCAGACAATAATTAAGCATAAAGGACAAGAATAATGTACCGAACTTATCTATTGATATGGGAATGAACAATAAGACTAGATAGGGGCGTTGCAATATACATACATATACATATTCAGTTTTTAAAGAGAAAAATGCATTTAGCAAATCCAAATGCACATTAGTACAAGGATAAACAATCATTTAAAGTACAACTTATAAAAAAATGTACTTTTAACCTAATTTATTTTTAGTTTCTTTTTAAAAATTTTATCTCCATTCAAATTTCATTAACCCATAATGGGTACGAGTATTATGGATATTCAATAATATTCATCCAAAAGAGATATTAGATATCAAATGAATATTAAATATCATATATGGTATAAATAGTAAAACACAAATATCCATCAAGTATTTGGGTAAGTGTAGATATTAATTTCATATATATATTCTATATCTGTTCAATATGAATTAGTGAATAAAGTATCCGACATCCAATACCCAAATAATATATATTATTAAATATAATTTTTAAAAATAAAATTTCATACTTTTAGTGTTAATAATTATTTAGGATTTTAATTAGAGTAAATTACATTTTCCTCCCTTAAAAGATGTCAAAATTACACTCTGCTCTTCTCTATTTTAAAATCCTACAACCCTTCTTTGAAAGATTAAAAAACATATAATTTCACTCATTTTGACTAAAATGCTCTTATTGACATTATTAATTTTTTTAAAAAATATATTTTAAAATTTAGTATTTCATTATCATTTATTTTGAGTTAAAAATAATAAAAATTTATTTTTTGAAAAATAAAATAATTATTTATATTAGTCAAATACATAATTAATTATATAAATAATAAAAAGAAGGGTATTTAGTCAAAATAGATGAAATTGTAGGTTTTTTTATGTTTAAGAGAAAAGAATATAATTTTTCAAAATAGAGAAGAGGAGAATATAATTTCAAGATTTCTCAAGAAAAGAAAATATAATTTATTCTTATTTTATTGTAACATAACATTTTATAGTCATTTATAATATTTAAAAAAATTATTTTGTTGGATGTCACACCCGAAATGCAATGCAAATGCCATAAAAGTTAAAAAAATTGATTTTCAAAAACAAGTTTCAAAAACTTAAAGAAAAGAAGAGCTGCAACCAAAATTTTTATTTTAAAGGGCAACTTTGGAAAACCCTTTTATTAGAGAAAGTATAAGGCAAAACAAACAAAATAAAACCAGTCTATAAAACAAAGATAGGTTCGAGAGTCGGTTGAGTGTGGGAAAAGTGTTAGGCAAAGACAGTTACCTTAGGATAAATGTCCAAAACATTGAATTGGCCATAATTTATTTTGTTTACCCTTTTTACAAACAAAAGATCATAAACATGCAAAATAGAACCAAAACAAAAGGAAAACATAACATACAGCAGGATAAGCAGATGAACACTTTAACTAGATACTCAAACTCACACAAGACAACATCTACATTCCAAACTAAACCCAACTCTCAAAATCAAAACTCAAGAGAAAAGAAAACAAAAAATTATCTAGACAATTAATTTAAACCAAAACAAAATAAAAGGAATGTAAACAAAAAATAGAAATGTGCGCCAAATATTGAAATATTTAGCACAATTTTCTATAGGTCACTTGCATATCTTTGAATTCAACTAATGAAGAATCAACGAAAGAACTAAAAACTATTAGCGTATTCCAGCTTATCCTTTCTCATTAATCTCATAAACTAAGATTGATGAATTCACAAGATATAGTTGATAGTCACACAAATACAAATATAATCTACTTGAACAATGAAAAGTTTTCTCTCACTTACTTTCTCAAGTTGAAAGTTCAAGTCTTCAAAAACATGTTCAAATAGATTGCAGATCCCTCATCACTGAAGAGTGATTTGTCGGGAGCAAACAAGAATCATAAACCACTTGGACAACCGTAAGTTTCCTCTCACTCACTTTCTTAATTGAAAGTTTGGGGTCCTCAAAAACATGTCCAGATGGATTGAAAACAAGAACAATGCCACAACAAAAAAAACATAACAGTTCCTATAAACATTGCAATTGTCCATGAAACACACCTAGAAAACCTACAAACATAAAACACACATAAAAAGTATGGAAAAAGCTTGAGTAAAATCCCTAGGCAAGAAACTCTCTCAGGAAAACATTGACATGCTAGAAACAAAAAGAAAACCAACTAAGAACAAGCAAAAATCAAATAAGAGAAACAAAAAATATATATTTACAATGTGAACTTTACCTAAGATAAGAACCTAAGGCCTACGTACCCAATACTTGGGATCAAAGTCTACGTAGTTCGACACACAAAAACATAGTTTTGGTGAAGTGAGAAAGAAATAGATGACCAACATGATTTTATAAACAAAACGATTCGAAAGATTGGTTAGTGTATTTTAGTTTGTAAATTCACATCAATCTCACTCTTATTCTCTTCATTTTCTATTTTTACCTTTTTTGTATTTTTGAAATAAGAGACATTTTAAAACATAAAAACATATTCAACAAAACTTAACAGCACGTTGACACAAAAATCTTAAAGAAACTCTAAAACACTAAAACAAGACTCACAAAAAGGTTAAAATATAGTTTACAAAGCTTGGATAGAATTTAAACTGCAAAATCTAAAACTTAAAAAGAAACATTAAAATGCCAAAGATAAGGTTTACAAATTCTACACAGCATATGAAATGCATAACAACAATTAAAACACCATAAAAGAGGCCTAAAGATGCCACAAACATGATTTATGGAAAATTGGAAGCTTGGATAACATGACAGCACCCAAATACCATGAAAGAAGTCTCAAAATGTCACAAACATGATTTATGGAAACTTGTCCAGCCCATGGATAACAAAACAACACTTAATCACCAGAACAAGCACTTAAAAGAAATTCTAAAATATCAAAATGGACTTAATGAAAACTAGACAACATACGAGCACCTAAAACAACACCTTGATTACCCCTAAGATGAACCCTAAAACACAAGAACATGACTCACAAAGATTAGACAACACATAAACAATAAATCAGCACCTAAAACACCCTAAAAGAAACTTCAAAATGCCAAAACATGACTTGCTAACACTGGATAGCATATAACTAATCAAAACATCCCCTCCACACATTTTTTTTAACTTGAAACATGTTTTAAGACGTAAATATCAAGATCAAACACATTTGGATTGCCACCCACATCTCCACTTGTGTTTTGAATTGAAAACATACTTCAAGATACAAGAAAACCATGCTTAAAGCACAATAGACAACCACCACATGTTCTAACACAGCTATTTTGAGTCAAAACATAATTCAAAATGCAACTCATTCAGCATTCAACCCATTTCTTATCATTTTAACCATGTAAAACAGATTTATCTAGAGAAAGAGAGCATCAAACATATTATTTAGCATATCTACTGTAATAACCCAATTTAAATTTATTTAAAGAATTGGGATTGGCAGGCTATTATCAAAAATTTATACAAGGATTTTCTCAGATCGCTTTGCCATTAACCCAATTAACTAGGGTGTAGAGTTTAAATGTAGCGAGAGATGTGAGAGGAGTTTCCAAACTCTTAAGAAAAAATTGACTACCGCTACAGTATTAATTATAATAGACCCTACAGAACCATTTGAGGTTTATACTGATGCATCAAAGAAAGGTTTGGGATGTTTTTTAATACAAGCTAGGAAGGTAGTAGCATATGCATCTAGGCAATTGAAGCCTGTAGAGGAAAACTATCCCACTCATAATTTAAAGTTAGCTGTTGTAGTCTTTGCCTTAAAGATTTAGAGACACTACTTATATGGGGCAAGATTTGAGATTTATAATGATCATAAAAGCCTTAGGTATCTATTTGATCAAAGAGAATTGAAAATGAGGTAGAGAAGTTGGGTAGAGTATTTGAAAGACTTTAATTTTGGGTTGAAATATCATGTAGGGAAAGCAAATGTTATAGCTGATGCACTGAGTAGGAAATCCCTGCAGGTGTCTTGTCTGATGATAGATGAGATGAGATTACTTGAGGACTTTAGGGATCTGAGTCTCAATGTAATCTCACTGCCAAATAAGTTAGCCATGCATGATTTTTAAATAAGCTGTGATTTGAGGGAACAGATAAGACAAGCCCAATTAGAGGATGAATCCGTAGAGATTTATTTGAACCAACAACCTAATTTTGGGTTAGCTGATGATGGGGTATTATTGTTTAGGAATAGGTAGTAATCTTGAACCATCAAGGACTTAGAGAGAAGTTGTTAGCAGAGGCCCATCGTAGCCACTACACCATCCACCCTGTTATTTATAAAATGTATCAGGAGTTAAAGAGAAGCTTCTGGTGGCCGGGGTATAAGGAGAGATGTTACAAATTATGTGAATGCCTATTTTACTTTTCAGCAGGTAAAGATAGAGCACCAGAATCCTGCGGGTTTATTGAAGCCACTGGAAATACCAGAAAGGAAATAGGATCAGATAACCATAGATTTTGTAGTGGGATTACCTAGGACACCTACTGGTTATGATTCCATTTGGGTGATAGTAGATAGATTGACCAAGTCTGCTTACTTGCCAATTAGGATTAACTATTCCTTAGGAAAGTTAGCCCAAATTTACCTTAAGGAAATAGTGAGGTTACATGGTGTACCGTCTAGCATAGTGTCCGACCGAGACCCTAGGTTCACTTCCAGATTTTGGCAATCCTTACAAATAGCATTAGAGACCTAATTGAGGTTTGGCACCGTATACCATCCTCAAACCGATGGTCAGTCTGAGAGGACAATACAAACCTTAAAGGATATGTTAAGAGCGTGTGTACTAGAACAGAAAGGAAGTTATGACAGGTACCTACCTTTGATAGAGTTTACTTATAACAATAGTTATCACTTTACAATAGGTATGGCATTGTATGCTGCTTTGCATGGATGAAGCTGTATATCACCCTTAAGTCAGGTAGAGATGGGAGAGAGCACATTGTTGGGACCTGATATAGTTCAAGAGACCATTGAACAGATAAAGATGATTCGAGAAAAAATGAGGATTGCCCAACAAAGACAGGAAAGTTATGTTAATAAGAGGAGGAGACCTCTGTAGTTTAATGAAAGGGATCATGTGTTTTTGAGAGTATCCCCTAACACAGGCATAAGAAGGAAAATGAAGACTAAAAAGTTAAGTCCTAGATTCTTAGGGCCATTCCAGATCCTAAAGAGAGTTAGCCTAGTTGCCTATCAAATCGCCCTACCTTCTTATCTGTTGAACCTGTATAATGTTTTCGACATTTCCCAACTTAGAAAGTATGTTCCATATCCCACTCATGCTTTGGGGAATCAACCTATATTATTAAAGGAAAATTTAACTTATGATTCTACCCCTGTCAGGATCATTGATTTCCAGACTAAGTAACTTTGAAATAAAGTAATCCCTTTGGTTAAGGTTCTTTGGCAGGATACAATGAATCAGGATGTGACTTGGGAGAAGGAAGATGACATGAGGCAACAAAATCCAGAGTTATTCATAGGTATGAATTTTGGGGACAAAATTCTTTTTAAGGGGGAGAGAATGTAATAACCTAATTTAAATTTATTTAAAGAATTGGGATAAAATATTTGGAAACCTTGAAATATCATTGGGAGGTGATTAAGGAAATTTTTCTGAGCTTGTAGCTAAAATTTGAGAATTTTTTGGAATTAAATTATATCTGATAGCGGGATTTTTATCTGCCTTGAGAAACTTTGCAAATAATTTTGGGAGGCTAGTGATAGATTAAAATTTTCCTAATCCCTTCCATATTGTCTTAAATTCTTGCCTAAATCGAAAAATGCATCTAAAATTTACCTAGGGCGAAGTGAGAAAAGACCAAAATGCCCTTAGAAAATTTAAAACCCATTTTTTTCTCCATTTCTCTCAAATTTTTCTCCCTCCCCGTGCATCCTCTCTCCTTTCCCTCTCTCTCTTGCGTTTTCCTTCCTTTCTTGTTGCCACCACTGTCTATCCAGTAAACGACCACCACACTGCCGCTCGTCGCCATCGGAAGGTACAGTAGCTTCGCCCGACGCCACAGCAAGCCATTTGCAGCTCGCCAGACCACCACAGCTGCCGAAAAATGGCGTTTTTCCCTTCCTGTTGCGATTCTGAAGACATCTTCGATCCAGTCGTTTCTGCGTCGTTCGACCGCCGGTGATCGGTGCTTGAGCTGTCCAGTAACATCCCCGAGCTACCAGTGACCTCATCCACTGCTGTTGCCGCCGCTAGTCGTTGGAAAAAGCTAAGGAAGGTGTAGGGACTAAACTGAAAATTTCTAAAATCTTTGGTATACACTGAAAAACTTTGAATTAATCACTTTTTCTGTAATTTCTAGCTTATATAATGCCATTAGGGATGAATGAAAGAGTTATATTGGAAAAGAATAATGAAATTCATAAATTTGAAAATAGGGACTAAATTGCAAAGTTTGAAAAAGTTTAGTATGAAGTAGAATTGTAAAATTTGATGCATCTGTGTAATCCTTAACTTAATTAGAACTCTTATGAAGATATAGAATTGGAAAATGGAAGGAAATTGTTGGAAAAGTTTCAATTTCAAGTTTAGGGACTAAACTGAAAAGGTTAATATAGCCTGTTTAAGCAGCGTTAACCATGTAAATTCTGAACCTTTGAGTGAATTAAGTTTATTTAGCTTCCTAAAAGCATCATAGAGCGAATTGGATAATTTTGTAGCTAAAAACTAACTTCGGAATAAATGGGGGACTAAAGTGCAAACTTATTGTCTTTAGGCATTGAAAATAAGTTTTAATTCTAAACGTTGGTTATAAAAATGTATAGAGGTAGCTTGAAGAATTTTTCCAAGGAAAGGAAGAAGAATTTTAAGTTAAGTGCAAACTTATTGCTGTGATTGTGTTTGCAAACATGTATTGGGAAATGTGTGCTGGATTAGATGAGTATAAGAAAAAACCTGCATGTGTTTGAAATGTATTTGAAAATTCTTTGTTGCTAGTTTTGATTGGACTATTAGAATTGTATGCTTATAGTACAGAAGAAACCTGGGATGGATACTTGATAACTGGTATGGGACAATTTTCAAGTATTCCATATTCAGACCTGCTTTTAAACTTCCATTATTTGAACGCTGAAATGGTCTGTATATGTTAGGGTTTACCTGTTAAACCAATACACCCCTATGAAAACTGTAAGGAGTAAAGGAGGAGAGTCTATATGAGGGAATGGATTGGTTTAAGAGTAAAGCCCCATGATCTTAAGTATTAGTCACCTATATGTATATGTTGCCTTGTAGTCGGCATAGAGAAATGAGACCTATTGGTAATGTGCACATGATGGGGGACGCCCCTTATTGATATTAGGTTCTCAGTCACAAGGAGGACGGTCCTCTGACAATCACCGAGAGGATGGTCCCCATGATAGCAACAATCTCAGTCACATGGAGGACAGTCCTGTGACAATCATTGGGAGGACAGTCCCCGTGGTCTTAAAATGAGATTAGAAAATAGCAGGCAATGAATTGTGAACTTATTTATATGATTTTATGCATATATGTACAGATGACTAAAATCCTTGCAGTAACGTAGTAGCGTTACGCAATGGATATGGAAATTTGGCTGTAGGCATTTTGAAAAAATGATGGTTTTTCATAAATACTTACCCTTTGATTGAAAGAATGATTTTTGACTTATAATTTCTGAATAGCCACTATATTTTCCATGTTCATTGATTTTTGATAAATAAAGCTTCAATTCACATGTTTTGTTTAATGAATGAGTTTGGGGAGAGTTTTTCTATACCCAATAGGGGTATAGCTAAACACTCAGCTGTTTTGAATAAAATAATTTGTATATTACTCTACTGGGATTCAAAATCTCATTAAGTTGTGTGTTCAGGCAGTCAAGGGCGTGATGGCACTAGGAATTTTCCTGAGACGGATATAATTGTTGCATAGAATTGCAAAGAACTAAGAAGTTATGTTGTAGCTTATGATATTAATGGTAAATGGCTTAGTAGCCTTCATATAGTGTGTATTAATCACTGAATTTGTATTCAGAGATATTTATGTATTAGTGTGGTAAATGTTTATGTTTTATATCTTGTAATTAATATCTCGAATGTAATGTATGAAAGGTAATCTAGATGTATATTTCAGAGTATGTTGATGGCTGTATTGTTTGATAATTTGATGTATTAGATTAGCTGCACAGATATGGGGTTAAGTGGAATCTGAATAGGGACGACTATTTGGGTTACACTTAACCAGTAATGGCCCCGAACGATGTACATTTTGAAAGAAAAAATTTTTCATAGCATTTCACACTTCCTAAATTATATGCTATGATAAGGGGGTCATTACATCTACCAATTTCTTACCATTTTGACCATCCAAAACAGATTCACACTAGAAAAAGAGAGCACCAAGTATATTACTTAGCATTTTAACAAAATTCTTACCATTTTAACTATCCCAAAATAGATTCATACCAAAAAAATAGAGCATCAAACCCATTACTCAGCATTATAATCGAGTTCTTACCATTTTAACTATCCTAAAACAGATTAATACCAAAAAACAGAGCATCAAACCCATTTTTTACCGTTCCTATCCATTCTCAACACCACAAAAGCACAGGCTCAATAATCCAAACAGATATGACAGCCGAAACCTCCATCTTAACAACACCAATTTATAATCAACAATTTAAACAAATCAATTATTCATCAAAATACAAACCAGGACATCCCACACTCAGTCATAAAGTAAAATGAAAGAGCGACTAAAGAGGAAAATGGGAAAGAAATGCTTAAAAAAAAGAAAGAATATCATTTAGCCACCATCGTAAATCGAAGAGAAAGAAGGAGAACAAGACTAAAACAAAGGCTAAGGTGTTTACCTCTCTCAGCCAAGCCAAGAGGAATGGTCCAAGATGTAAAAATATGACCAACATGTTTTTTAGAGACATGCAGCGGTCCTGCTACGGTGGTTCTCTTCCGGTGATGGCTACTGCAGCAGCGAGGATATCAAAGGCGCTGTGGGGACCTGACGAGCACTCTGGTTCTCTCGATCACACAAACGCAATGGTCCTCTCTCAACTGTCTCCTCCAACTTGGCCTTTCACGCTCACGGCTCCCTCATGGTGAAGAAGAAATGGGGAAGAAGAATTTTGAGAAAAAAATCGTGCGAACCCCTTAAGAATAAAGAAGAAGTTCACGTCTCACTCCCCTTCTCTCAACTCCTCTCACCGTGAAATGGGTTCGATGGTTTATTTTTTTTTTTTTGGGAATTTTATATTTAGGTTAAAAAGGGGCAAATTGGGGAAAAAAGAAAGAAGGGAAAAATGAAAAAATAACAAAACTTGAAATATTTTTTTTCTTTTTCTTTTTCTTTTTTCTTTCTTTCTTTTAATTAAAATTATAAAAATAGATTAAAAGTACTTATGTTTTGTTTTTATCTATTTTCATTTTTAATCCTTTATTTATTTTTGAGATTAAAATAAAATTTTAAAGTTTATTAGATCAATTTTAATTTTAATTTTAATTTTTTAATTTTTATTTATTTCATTTGATTATAGGATATTCATTATCTATTACTTTTTTTTAAGTGTGTCACATGTTTTGGGTATTTAATAGTTTCAAATATATATTAAAAATAATTTTTTTAGATTCAATTATGGTTCAAATATTAAATATTATGGATAAATACAAATATGATTAGCACACAAAAAAAAAACTAATAACCACCCATTACCATTTCTAATCCATATTACAAAATGTAAGGTTCTTAAAATTATAAAAGTAAGAAAAAAATATTGGCTAAAGTAACAAAGTACTTCTTGAAGTACTTTACAAAGGATAAATTTATGAATTTCAAGGTCCTTAAAATTATAAATCACTATTATATCATCTTTATGCTGAAAATTGACTTAAAATAACTAATAAAAAAATGTTAAGATAATCATAACATAACAACTAAAATATGTTGGCCTATTCTATTTTACGATCTTGATACTCTTTTTCTTGTTATAATCTGAGAAAATACACTTGATAGGGTGAATCTATCAAATGTATTTACCATCTCAAATTCAATTGTAGATGACAATCATATCTGTTATGTAAAATAAATTAGTTCATCAATAAAAGAACATTTAAAAATTTGTTGTACTTTACTTATATAAAAATAAAAAGAGATAATTACCTTTCCAGATTCACTAATGTTTCTGGAATCCATAACACTACCATATAATATAATAAATGTTAATAATAGAAAAAAAATTGTATTAATTTTGAAGGAATATAATTAAGTGAAATTATTTCCATAAAATTATGAATATCTTTTGATGAATCAATTTTGGATAGACTCACAAATTAGGGAACAAGAGGGGTACCAAAGGTGGTACAATCTTGCACCAAGAACAAGCAAAGAATGCACAAAGGGGAGGACTCCCCAAATATACTTTCAATGCTAAAGTCAAAGAGAATAGGAGAGTGTAAGAGCTTAGAGAGCGATAGATTTCACATACTTGGTACCAAGGTGTAAGACAATATTTATAGGTGTTATATGTCAGTTATAGACACATAGCGTGACGACCCTTCATTACTTACATCTACCAAAGTGATTGTGAAGCGTGGAAATGTTCACTAAAAATTTAAATTTTTTTCCTTTTTGCAATTAATACCATTCAGGTCGTCACTAGTTGAGTGTAACCCAAATAGACTCCTTCACAGCCCATTCAAATTCTACTCAACTATCTCTTATGCGCATCATGTACTAATACCATCATTTTCTCAACCAAGCAAATCCGGAATACAAAATTCTAAACCATTCATTCAAATAAATTAAGTTACAATTTACATTTCAACAGAATTTGTCTCCAAATCTTCATGACTACATAACCCATGTCATTCATCAAGTAACAATAAAATTTCTCATGTCATACATAAAATTTCCTGGCCTAAATGCCATTAAACAAACCTATCTACATCTTTGATATTTATGATCTTCCTAGTTGCCTTGCAGCCCTCATTCTCATCTCAAGCCCAACTAAGTTCTAGGCATATCCTAGCCCTAATCATCTGAACAAACAACTTTATGAGATATAATTATCCTAGTGGAGTAATTTACAAATTTATAGCTTTATAAAAAAGTTGAAAGTTCAGTGATACCCCCCTTGGTACCAAAAACCTCCCCCTTGTGATTATAATACACATGTGAATTGACATTTCATATTCTAGGCAAGATTAATCATATGGGAAATTCCCGTTTCAAATTTACTCATAAATCAAATAAGTTTATCAAAATCATAGGAGTATAGGAGAAACATTCACATTAAAAATCTTTATTTCAAAACACCTGTATTTCCATTTCAATTCCTATTTGCACAACATCCCACGTGTTACTGCAAATATCACATAACTGATAGGCGTATGTTTTCTTGCCATTTATATCCCCATCGCCATGCATACTTTTTCTCAATATCAATTTTTAAAATATTCCAAGAGACCGTTATTCCAAAGAATGTCACAGGACTTACACCCATGTGACTGAGATTGTTATCGTCGCGGGGATTGTTATCCCGGCGATCTTCATATGATCGTTATCCATATGATTGAGAATCTAACTTAAGAGGGCATCCCTTGGCACTTGCACATCCTTCGTTAGTCTCTTTATCCACAACTATACAATAATGTATATAGATAGGTGACTAATACTTATGGTTATAGAGTATTTCCACTTAAACCAATCCATTTGCCCTGTATAGACTCTCCTCCCTTTACTCCTTAAGTCTTTCATAATGTTGTATTGGTTTAAAGAAGAAACCTCTAACATATACAGATTACTGTTATGAAAAATAGTTACATTTTATACAAATTTGTCTGCATAAGGAACACCTAATGACCGTCCCATACCAGCCATTAAATTTCCACCCTAAATTTTGTTTGCACTACAAACATACAACCCAATAGTCAAATTAAAACAAGCATCAAGGGTTTTATCTCATGCTTTCAACCACATACAGGTATATTTCCTTATACTCATATGAAAACAATTCATTTCGCAAGCATTTTCATCAAACATTTCCCATTTTAAAAAAATACATTTCATTTCACATCAATACAATTCACATTTTCATTTCAAAAACATAGGAGTGTAGATTACTTTACCTTGACTGTTTGTTCCCTCCTTGATCAAGGCTCCCTCTTTCCTCTTGGTACTTGTCTCACAAATTACTTCTTGAGAAACAAATCTAAATTTCACTATGAGATAACTCTCCTCTTTCATTTCCTATTTTGAGAGGTTACTGGTCACCCAACATATGAAATTCTCTTGTATAATGGTGTTTGAGCCTTATTCTAGCCAATACTAGGGTTTTTAAGCTCAATTCTTGTTTTAGAAATCCTTTTTCACATTAGAAGGCTACTAGTCAACAACCAGGAAGCTAACAGTCGGCTGGTTACTCTCTGAAAGGCTGCCAGTCGATTGTCGTAAAGTTGGCAGTTGGCTGGTGGCTCTTTGGAATTCTGGGTTTCGTAAGACAATAACATACCAGTCGATTGTTAAAAGGCCATCAGTCAACTGCTAGGCAGAAATATGAGCCTGATAGTTGACTGATGAGGCTACTAGTCGACTGCTACATCTCTGTATTAGTTTCTGGGTTTGTCAAGAACACGACAGTCGACTGATGCATGCTGGCAATCGACTATCCTGTTCTTAGACAATTCAAAAGCGCTGGTTTTCACAAAATCCCAGTCCAGATTTTAGTCCATTTCAATTTTAAAATGCATGAGCCTATATTTTAGCCCTTTCTATCCAAAACATAGTAAATTTCAAGTTCAAACATCAATCATACAACAAATCCACTCCTTCCTTCTCCCTTTCCTGGTGTAAGTGGCACTTTGTTTTGGTATGGGAAGGAGGGTGTGTGATATAGGAAAGGAGAATTAGGCTGCTGAAGTAATAGGGTCCTCCTAGAAAAACAAGGAATTTGCTCTTTAGTCCCTCACATTTTACTCCAAGTCCCTTGTTTCATTTTAATCCTTGAAGAAAATTCGAAGATTATTCTCAATAATAAATCTTAAGGAAGCAGATATTACACATAGTGATAAGTGGAAGCTGAAAAGTTTAAATTGAGTATCACCTCTTGATCTTAGGGTCGAAAGGCGAGTGTTGGAGGCTGAAAAGCTCTCCATGAGGTTGTTGGATCTTTCTTAGATCCTTGGTTAGACACCAAAAGGTAGATATTAGAGAATGACAACCTCTCAAAAAGGCCATTAGATCTTTCTTAGATCCTTGGGTAGACAATGAAAAGCAGATGTGGGAGGCTAAAAAGCTTCACAAGACTGTTGGATCTTTCTTAGATCCTTAGGTGGTCGCCCAAGGGCATGATAGCCTAGCGAAATTTAAAATTTTATTTGAAGCCCGGTTATGGATCTTATATAGAAGCATAACCAAAGTAAAGATAAATTTTTTACCTTATCATGGTTGGAATGCTGATTGCAATTTGTTGAATCACGAGCACAAACCTTGTGTCTATGCCTCTACAATATCCACATGAGCAAGATGAACTAATTCCTTTCTTCGCCTTTGCTAGAAGGCATGCACACTCCACTTTTACTCTATTTTGTTTTTCCTATATCATATATATAGGCAAAACATGAATCCTAGTATGATAGGGAGTGTTTATGGGCTTAAGGTTATTATTCTTAATCCAACTAGGTTAACCTTAAACTTTGGGGTTAAATTAATTGATCTTAGTCTAACTAGGATAACTTAAGCCCAACATTTAATTAATCCTAGTCCAACTAGGTTAATCCTTAAGTCTGTGCTTAAATTAATTATTCCTAGTCCGATTAGGTTAACTTAAGCCCAATATGTAATATAATAAACTAAAACCCAAAAAGAGACCATCTTAGTATTACTTTAATATTAAGATGCAAAATATAATATAATATAATTTATCCTCAATTCATCTTGTTCTTTTATGCGACCTTGTAGGTTCATATTACATTGGCAGCGATAAAAAAACAACATTTTCAAGATCACAAATAGTGGGTGGCATCTAACAATACATCAATGCTACTTAAGTAATAAGAATGTTTGTGATTCTAAATCTATGACCAAAATCCTTATATAACTTAATCCTTTTTGTACAGATATCCAGGTTCAACTTAGGGCATGGAAGATGTCATCCCCTTTTAAATTCAACTCATGTTTCTTGATCTATGAATGGAATAATTAATAATAAATAAATCAATAACAAATATTGATTTATTTGAGCATGGCCATGCATTTCTTACTTCCCAATCAAGGGCCCTATGGATATCTCACATCTAAAGGAAGGACCAAATACCATCTACATCATCTATATCTCTCTACATGATAAGCGATATACCTAAATACTGCCTATTGGGTCACCCTATTAAAGATCACTTTAAACAGTACCGCAATATATAACTTATCATGTAGGAATCATGAAGACTTCAAGTTAAAGGATTATATACAGTGCTTACTATGAGAAGTGCTTATGACAATCCATAAGAATCCATGTAGTACTCTCATTGTGGGTCATTCCAGTATATGCATTCTCTAACAAATATACTCATGTGATGACTTGACATCTCATATCCATGACTTTAGTCATCAATCAATGTACATGCTAGTCTTACCGTATTATTGCTATCCCAATTTGCAATAATACTTGACTAGGGAAAATTTTAAGAATAATAAATTATTCTAGGCATAGTTAATGTATTTAAATGTGATGCACAAATATATCAAAATATAATAACCGAAATGCCTTAATATTAAACGTAATAAAATGTGTACAATCAATTATCCTATGATATGCCTTTAGGGCATACACCAACACATTGCCTTAGATCCTTGGACAGACGCCAAAAGACAAATGTGGGAGGCTAAAAAGTTCTCTGTGAGGCTATTGGATCTTTCTTAAATCCCTGGGTGAAAGTCGAAAGGCAGAAGGAACCTTCTTTTGACCTCCTCTTATACCGTTTAATCAATATGCATTTATAGACTCCTTTCAAGAATTTTAGGCATCAGTCCTTAATAGATTTGACATCCTTGATAACAAAATAGGTGGCCTTGAAAATCGAGTTGGGGGTCTAGAAGTTAGGTTTCAAGTAATTGAGGTTACCACTTTTGATAACACTAAGCTTCTGAGTCAAATATTGAATTGCAAGCCTAAGCCAAGGCAACTAGGGGATCAAGACTAGTTTTCTTTGCTATTTTATGTTTTTTTGGACTTACCCTTCCCTCCTTTTTGTTGATGAAAAAACAAGGAGAAGTAGTTAGCTTAGGGCTTTACTCGTATATTTTAAATGACATACTAATCATGTTGGTTCTAACTTTTAGTTTGAATATTTTGGTTATGTTTTAATGACTATTCAGGTTATTATGATACTCTAACTATGTTGGTTCTAATTTTATGAATATTCCAGTATGATATTGAGCAGTTTCATGTTAACTTTGGTTATGTTTGATTTTTGTTTTGATAACCTTAGTTATATTTATTTTTGTGAATATTCTAGTTGTATTTGGTTTCTTCTGTGATAATCTTTTAAATGAAAAGGTTAAATACTCTAATAAACTGACCATCTTGAAATACTATTAAGTATACTGTTATGTTCTAAAAACCTTCTATGATTCAAAGTATGCCCAGAAGAAGATTTGATAATTTGAATCACTTGAAATCTTTGAAATTCATTTCAAAGACTCTTTCATTTTCTCAAATAAAAGTTTATGAAAATCTACACATTCAAGGGGAGTATTTCTTTCCAATTTACTTTAAAAACTTTTGATCAAATAGAATACAAAACGTTAGGGGGAGTTTTTCACCCCCAACATATATTAACTAACCAACTCAAGTGCTTTGTGGAATTCAATAGGTTTGTCATAATAAAAAATGGGGAGATCATTGACCCCATTAGGCATAGGCTCTTCAAAGTTTTGATGACAATAAACACATTGAAGGATTTTTTAGGTTAAGAGTTAAAGTCCAAAGGCCCAACTAAATGCACATTGAAGAATTCAAGATAGTTAGGTATCTAAGACTTATTATGTAAAGGTAATTTAGAAATATGTGCTCTAAAACCTCTAAAAATCTCTTGGAAATTTCTTTTAACTTTCTTTCTAAAAGACTTGGTAGCTCTCTCTTGTTTTCTCTACTTAAAAATATTTTTCCTTAGCTACAAGTCGATTGCTAGCTTATAAGAGTTGGTTGGTACACTTGAAATATGGAGAAACCAAGACATTAAGCTACAAGTCGACTGCTAGGCCTACAGTGAGCCAACAATCAACTACCAAAGTCCTGGAAGTCAACTACTAGTCCTAAGGTAAAAATTATACAGAGATCTAAGAGCACAAATCGGTTGCCAAATGTCTAAAAGTCAATTGCCATAGCTCAGTTCTAGAAAAATTTGAATTTATAAACACAACAATCAACTACCAACCTATGCAAGTCAATTTCCAAAGTAAATAACAATACAGTAAAGGTACAAAATGGCTATTTTATGAAGATAAGAAAAGATATGGTCTCCAATGGCTATAGTTTAGAAAAATCTATGTATAGGGGGCTTTGGAAAGTCTAAAAAACACCAAGAGAAAAGCCTAAACTCGAATTTTAATTCTTTATTTTGAGCTCATTATTATAAACTTGCCTATAGCTCTTCATTTATATAATCTATTATAAAAGAGAGAGTTTCTTCTGATATATTCTTTTCTTCTACAAAAGAAGTGTGTGAAAATCTCAAGTACCCATTTAAGATTGCTGTAGTAGTTCACAAGTACCCATTTAAAACTTATGGAGTATAATGAAAATCTCAAACTTTTCTTGAGGACTGGATGTAAGCTTTGTTGGATAAGCTAAATCACGATAAATATCTATGCTTATTTACTTTATAACACTTATATTTTTGCAAGTTTAAGTTTTAGCACTTTATATTTCTATACTCTATTTTATTGGTTTGAGCTATGTTTTGTTGCATAAGCTATATCTACCTCTGTTCTAAATTGCTTCTTTGAGCTTTAAGGCTTTACAAGCTTTCTTGAAGTAACTTACACTAAAGATTTTATTGATTTAAATCCTTCTAACTTCCAAAAGTTAGAAATTTTTTTAAAACATTCAATTCACCCCCCTCTTGGGTGTTAGCCATTCCTAACAACACTTCCCTCTCAAATTAATCCTCTTGGTGTGCCACTTGTCTTCTATTCCTCATTTCTTCTTCAATGTAGTCTCATTTTTACTTGGTTTTTCAGCTAAATTTTCTAATGGAATTACATGCAGTCTAATGTAGCATTCAAGTTCAAACACAAGTAGTAAAGTCATTTCAAATTTCAAATAATTAGTTCAGGTGCTTGGAGGCAAATGTTACACCTGAGCTTGAGCTTGTTTTTAACCATAGTTATTTGAACCAGGCTTGGGCCTAACCTGATTAATAAGAAAAAAGTTCATCTCGACCCAAATTAAGAAATTTCTAAAATTAAAATTAATTATATATCATATTTTTCATTTAACATAAGTTACAGTAAAATATAGTAATATTTATAAGTTATAAACTTATAAGAATTAATAAACTAAAAATGCATTATGTTTGACTTTTTTGTCATAAAATCATACATAATTAAACATAATTTTTTTTGTGTATATAATATATTTCTATAAAATGAAGTTAAACAAGAAAATATGAATTTTTTTTGTTTATAAAAAATATTTAGTTTACATGAAAGTTTTTTTTATATTTTTTATACTAATATATATAATTTTTTGTTAAATATTTCTTTTAGAAAAATAATTCAAGCTTTTGAGCTTGGGGCCAAGCTTAAAAAAAAGACTAAGCTTGGATTAAACTTGATTGAGTTTTTTTAAAATAAATTGATTTTTTAATCAGGGTTTTATTTTTAGACTTATTGTATTTTTATTAGGTCGAGTTTATCCAGTTAAATAAATTTTTAAGCCTATGATCAAGTCTAACAACTACTTAATATTATTGTGTAATGTATTTTTGTGACTGAATAGTTTTGAGTTGTATCATTGTTAAAGGTAGCAACCAACCTTATATAATATCTTCTAATGGGATTGCATTAGTGTGATTGATGTTGTTATCAATACAAATCGGAGATTTTACAATATTGTTGATTGCTTAGTTATTAGAACTTGGTGTCTAGGAAGCAAAAAGTCTTAAGATGCAAGTTAACTTCTTTCTCCTTAGTATCTCTTAACAATCATATATTAAAGCTCCACTAGGAGGGTGATTCTTCAAGACGTAATTCAATAGCATTTTGGTGGGTTAGTTTAGGAACTTAGTGGGATATTATTGAGTTAAAATTGAGTTGGTTTGGTGATGAGATCTTGATTTCAAAAAACAAAAAATAAAAAAGAGGCAACTCTTGAGATTAGCTTATATAACCTGTGACTTAAGTAAGTGGGGTCAAAATTTTTTTATGATTAAACTAATTGAGAAATTAAGAATTAATGAATAAATGGTAAATATATTAATAAATATAAATAAGTGATTAATTGTAGTGATATATATTTTATTTTTTTAAATAACGTTTCAGTCTTATATCTTTAAAAATTATTGTTGAAAAAACTTATTTCTTTTATAAAACTTCAATTAACTTAAATTAAATTAATTAGAATTCAATAAATTTTTTTAGAATTTCAATGATTTCAAAAAAATATTACTAAATATAAATAAATTTAATACAATATTAATTCTATCTTTCAAATACCATATCCCTACTCATTTGGACAAATGAAATATTTGAATTAATATTCATATCCGTCCAATATTTAGTATTAAGCAAATATTTAATTTTTTACCAGTCCTACCTTATCTCATATTTTCTAAAATAAATGTGTCCCATACATCGGTGCATGTCCCACTCTTTCAATGCTAGTTCTAATACTAAAAAAGAAAGAAAGAAAGAAAGAATATCAACGTCCAAAGACGACAAACAAATTAAGAAAAAAAATCAACAAAAAAGGATAAAATGAAATACAAACGAAAAGGAAGGAAATGAAAAGGCAACTAGCAGGGAAATGAAGTGAGAGCGAAAAAAAAGAAGCGAGAGGAATAGCCCTACACTGTAAAAACACTTCGATTTCGCTCCCTCCCTGTTCTCTGTTGTTTTTCCCATTCACTCTCTTTCCTTCCTCCCATTTGTACTTCAGTTTGATCGATAATAAAGCCATTCGAAATAGATCATACGTTCTTCCAATTTTCTGGAGTAAATGTTTCTTCAGCGTCTGTAATTACCATTTACTGACCCCTTTCCTATTTGCCATTTATTCCTCTCTGTCGAGCTCCTTGTCCTTTTGTCCAGATTTTGTTTCGTAAGTTTGTGGGTTTGGTTTTCTAAGGATGAACGGTGGTGGGTTTAAGGCTTCAATTCCCAGCAGTGTGAGGAAGACGATCCAGAACATCAAGGAGATCACTGGTAATCATAGTGAAGAAGAGATTTATGCAATGCTCAAGGAGTGTTCCATGGATCCTAACGAAACCGCTCAGAAGCTACTCCTTCAGGGTATGATGTGTTTTTCTTTGTTCCTCTACTTACGTCGTTCTTAAAGATTTATTTATTTGTTGCACGGTTTCGGTCTTGATCTTTATCTCTGTGTCGTTGTGATCGACGAGTTAGACTATATTTTCTCATCTTGGTTCGTCTGCTTTTAGATATATCAAGTTGGGGATTTGATTTTTAGTTGGAATTGATTTTTGTAATGTGGACTAGGAACCTTTTAGTATTAATTTAGCTAGGATGACTTTTAGCTATTGGTAAGTTTTTTGTTAGGCTAAGATAGAATATTTGATAGCCCTTTGGATTTTTGAAGGCTTTGTGCTGCAGTACCTAGAGAAATCTCTTTTGTTTAGACGCACAAGTCATTTTCAGGGCTAAGTTTGTCCACCTTAGCATCCAGCTGTGCCTGGTTATGGACTTGACTACGTGTGTCAGAATGGACAAGTAGTTTCAATCATGGTTAGCGACTTGTTTCTGCCTTGTTTATTAGTAATTTGGGATACTATTTCTCTGCAAATCCGCCACAAAAGTTGATTTTGTTTAATGTTTTTTTTATTCCTAAGGCTTAAAATCATAGTTAATGGACAATTATGGCATTATTTAGAAAAGTCCATCATTTTGTAAGGCTTAGAATATTAGTTAATGGAGCAACTACTGGGATTAGTTCTGGATTATATATAAATGATGGGCTTTTCTTTCTTTTCTTGTTGTCCCTCCTCTTTCAAACTTTTTGACCCAGCATTTTATAATTATTCTCTTTCTTAGGAGGTATTAAGGATCTAGGAAAGTCTTGTTGGTTTTGAAAAAATTACTTGTAATACTAATGTATCCAAAGTAAAGTGTATGAGTGTCTTTGTTTGGTCATAATATTAAATATAAAAAGAGGTTGAGAGGGCAATTTTATGTACAGCATCATTGAACCATTCAATAATATATTTTGTTTGGTCTTTCTTAATCTCTAACTTATGCAATTCCTATTTTCTCTATATTTGTATACCTTGAATCCTAACTGTACAACAACAACGACTCGACTACATGGATCATGTGATGCTAACATATTAACTCTTTTCTATGGTTAGATTGTTTATAGTTTGATCCATCTTAATAGTTTTTCCTATTATTTTCTTTGGTCTTTCTCTAACTCTAGTTATTGGATTATATTTAATTTGATCAACTTTTTGTACATGAGCCTTTAATAGTCTTCTCTATACATGACCAAACCACTTAAGGCATGTTTTTACCAAATTTTTTATAATAGGTGATATTCCAACTTTCTTTCTAATGCAATCATTCCTAATCCTATTCTTTCTAGTGTGTCTACTAATCCAATGCAATATTTTCATTTTTGTAATGTTGAATCTTTGCACATGTTGACATTTTATTGCACAATATTCAGTACCATGCAATAATGCAGGTTTTATAGTTGTTCGATAAAATTTTTCCTTAAGTCTGTTTAAGTGGTACTTTTTTATTACAAATGACACTTGAAGCCTTCCTCTTTTTCATTCACCTAATTTGGATCCTATGATTTACTTCTCCCTCTATTTCTCCACTATTTTGTATTATAGTCTTCAAATACTTAAAACTTGTATGTTGTATAGAATGATCTCCAAGTTTCACCTCCACCTTAGAATCAGTGTACTTTTCACTAGATTTACATTCCATATATTCTATTTTACTTCGACTTATATGGAAACCATGTTTCCAAACCTTGTTTCCACTGTTCTAATTTTTTGTTTACTTCTTTTGAATCTCCAATAAGGATAATATCATCAGCAAAAATCATACATCGTGGCGCCGCCTCTTGAATGTGTTCAATGAGCACATCCAATACCAAGTTAAAAAGGTAAAGACTAGCTATACCTTGATGTAGTCCTATGGTCATAGGGAAATCCTTTGTGGTTTCACCTTGTGTTCTCACACAAGTTGTGGCCCTGTCATACATGTCTTTGATTGTTCGGATATAAGCCACACAAACTTTTTCTTTACTAAAACTCTTCACAATTCATCTCTTAGTATTGTATCATCGGCTTTTTCTAAATCAATGAAAGTCATATATAGATCCTTATGAGATTTCTGATATCTCTGCATGAATCTTTTTAATAAGTATATTGCCTCTAGGGTTGACCTCCTTGACATTAAACCAAATTAGTTCTCTATAATCCACGTGTTCAATCTTTATCTTTGCTCAATAACCTTCTCCCATAACTTCATAGTGTGGTCCATGAGCTTGATTCTCCTATAATTTTACAAATTTGTATATCACCCTTATTCTTATACACTAGGATTAAAGTACTTTTCTTTTATTCATCCGACATATTCTTAAATCTCATTATCTGATCAAATAACTTTGTTAACCAACTTACTTTTTTTTTTAAAACTCTTCCACATCTCAATGGATATATTATATTGTCCTACTGCTTTGCTATTATACATTCCCTTCAATGCCTCTACTACTTCAAACTCTTAGATTCTCTGATAAAAAGTATAATTGATATCTTCCTCTTTAGTACTTAGCTTGCTAGCATGACAAGGAGACATGTATCCTTTGTTAAAAAGTTTGTGAAAATAATTCTTCTATCGTTCTTGGATATCTTTTTTCTTTATGAAGATATTGCATTCTTCATCCTTAATACATTTCATTTGATCTATGTCTCTAATCTTTCTCTCCCTACACTTTGGAAGCTTGAATATTGTTCTCTCCCCATCTTTGGTTCTTAAAGATTAGTATAACTCTTCATAAGCTTTATCTCTTGCCTCCAACACTATGTTCTTGACGACTTTCGTAGCTATTTTATATTTATCCCAATTTTCATATGAGTGTCATGCTTTATAGTACTTTTTTTTAACCTTAATCTTATCTTGTACATTTGTATCCCACCATCAAGATTCTTTCTCCTTTAGTCCAAAACCTCTTGATATACCCAACATTTCTTTTGCAACATTCTTAATCCCTTCAATGATTTTGTTCCACATGTAGTTTGCATCACTTTGTGCTTCCCAAATCACCTCTTGTAGCACCATTCTTTGGAAACTCTCATATGGTTCGCCTCTCAAATGCCACCAGCTTATCTTAGGTTCTTTTTTTTTTCCTATTACTTATGACTCTTCTCTTAACATAAACATCCATAACCAAGACCCTATGTTGGATAGTTAATTTTTCCCAAGGTATGACTTTGTAGTCAATGCAAAGTTTTCTATCTTAGTTCCTTAATAAAAGGGCAGCCCAGTGCACAAGGCTCCCATTAGATGAGGTCTTTGAAGGGTCAAATGTACGCAGCCTTACTCTTGCAAGCAGAGAGGTTGTTTCCAAGATTTAAACTTATGACTTCCAAGTCGTATGGTAGCAACCTTACTGTTGCTTTAAGGCTCACTCTTTTTTCTATCTTATTTCCTTACCAAAAAGAAATCAATTTAAGAACATGTCCCTCTACTCTTGTACGTGATGAGATGCTTTACCCTCTTTCTACAACACGTTTGCTATAGTGAAGTTAAAAGCTATAAAAAAATCTAAGATTGTTTTACCCTTTGCATTTACTCTGATGCTATATCCTCTATGAAAACCTTCATATCCTCTAGCTTCTCTCCACACATGCTCATTTAGATTTTCTCCTAGTAAAATCTTCTCTCTTAACGATATTCCCCTATCAAATCTTCAAGGTCCCCTTAAAATTTAATCTTACAGTGTTCTTCCAATCCTACTTGTGGAGCATAAGCACTAATAACATCAAAGGAATCTTAATCAACTACACGTTTTGGAGCCATTATCTTGTCTCATAGTCTTTTTATTTCCACTACTTTTTCCCTCCACTCTTTCTCTACGATTACACCTACTCCATTCCTAGCTTTTGATTTGTCAGCATTCCAAAGCTTAAAATCAAAAGTGTTTAATTCTCTTGCCTTATCTTCTATTCATTTAGTTTCTTGTAGGCACATTACATTTATCTTTCTCCTAATCATAGGGTTAACTATCTTCATCAATTTACCTATAAGTGTGCCAATATTCTATGTCCCAAAATGTATCGTATTCTTATGGACTAGCTTTTTTACCCATACCCATCCACGAAAATGTGAGAGCTCTTGCTTATGTTTTACTACATTTGGGTGTTGATGCAACAACTCTTTGCACATTTGATACTATACTCAAGCCATACAGTGCGTTGCTTTCAGGCAATGATCTAGCATTAACACATTCATGTCACTCATCCATACTCATAACGATTTGACAAAGTTTTACACTAATTGTCGACTACCGAATGCAACTCTCCTCTTTTATTTGGGTTTGAGACTGGTTATGAAAGTCAAAGTTAGCATAGGCAGAGTTAAAAATTATCAATGACATAGCTTCCGAAAAAGAAAAAATGTTGAAAATCCTTTGGTTACTCATCTATTCTATCTCTCTCATTTGTGATTGATCTAGTGTTTTAGAAGTTAGATACCATTGTTTAGTAGATTAGAAATCTCAGCATACCACCCCTCTGTTTTCTCACAATCTGTTTTGCTAAGTGCTTTTGGGTGCTTTTTTGGCACATTCTTTGGTTGCTTTTGGAATAAACAAGGAAAATAAACTTTGAGACAACTATATTTGGTGGCACAGCTCATGACCAAGCTGCAACTTGGGTTATCATATACTCATGGAGGTTTTCATTTCTTTTGTGATTTCTGATCATGAAGGTGCTATTTTCTATTGTAGACGAGATGCTTTGGGTTTCTGCCAAGGAGTTGGTAGTACTTCTAGTGTGGGTCTATCATTGCTTTTATGTTTGAGTTGTGTTTTGGTTATCTTGTTGTGTTTAAGCTCTTGGCATATGTCTTTTTTTTGGTCAATTTTCACGTTATGTTTTTGGCAATCATCACCTTGTTTGGTTTGTGCAAATCATAGGAAGTCGTATGTGGTTGCTTGTATTGCTTTTGTTATTACTATTATTATTTTAATGATGAACTGATATTAGAATGGCTTCAGTTATTGATTTGTGGTTTCCAATTGATATTGGTTTTGGTATATTTGATGTGGTGCTTAAGTGTGACCTTCAATATTTTGGGTGTCATGGACTTATGGTATGAAGGCTTTGCGTTGTGAGGGAGTTATGTGTTTTTACTTGTTAGGTGTTGTGATGTGCAAACCACGTAGTATAGACCAGTTGCGAGAAGTTCAAAGGACCCATCCTTGGGAACTTGAACAGAAACATTTAGGAGCTGTGTCTCTTTGTTATAATATGTAGTTGAGGAGATTAGTTGGAACTGGGAGAATGTCGAGGACCCTTCCAAGGGAAGCAAATTGAAGACTTTTGGGGTTGTTTGCTGCCACATATGATAGAGGGGTGCTAGTCGCTTAAGAGCCTATTTAGAAGAAATAAAGGAAATAATAAATATTTTAGTTGTAAAGGAGTTTTGAATTAACTGAATAATATTCATATTATTTTGAGTCTTCATCCCCCTCTCTTAGTCTCATTCCTCTCTTCCAATTATCTCCCTCTTCCCCTATTGGTCCTACATCAAGTGATATTAGAGCCTAACCTCATTCAAACCATGCCCTTGCCTAAGTTTTTTGGAATATCCCTAAAACCCCCTTCTAGAGTCGAAACACATACCTTCGACCTTTAAATTGAGTGAGTGATCCCACAATCAAAAGTGAAGGTTCCTGTTTGGCCTGTCCCCAAAAGTGCATTTATGAAAACCTAGCCATATGCTGTCATGTGATGGCGAGGCTTCTTGTGTGTGGGCTTCATGCAACCCACATGCTTGACTGCACAGAGTCAGTTTTCTTAGCCTTTCCACTCCAATTTCGCACCTGAGTTTTGCAAAAATATCATTTAGGAGTACTTGGGGTTAGTCTCAATTATTTTGGCTCTCTAAATTGCTAAGGTAAGGTACTTAAACTTTCTTTGAAGCTTGTGACTAACAACTATACTGGTGGTTATTCTAGTAAGTTTGCTAGGCCATATTTCCTTTTGATCCTTTTTTGTTCTTCATAAATAATTGCATATTTTCTTTGATTCCTTCTTGTTCTTTACCTAATATAGCTGCATATTTCTCATGATTTATTGCCATCATTTACTTGACATAGTTGCTTAAACCCAAAAAAGAAAAATAGAAATATTGAATTTTGATTGTTCTAGTGCTCAATAGCTTCAATCCATTTTGTTTATAGCTTAATAGCTAGTCTCAGCATTACATTTTGCATTACCCTTACATGGCCATTCGAGATTTATACAACAACTAGAGCCTTGTAATCCAAGAACTTCTTGCTTTAAAACTTGTTATGGAACAAAATACCCAAAATATTCAAAATATCCTAATGATCCTTGACAATCTTGAGAGAAGGTGCAAACATGATAAAGAATATGTAGACCGTCGCTTTGAGGAAATCATGAGTGTCATTAGCTTGTTAGAAATCAAAGTCGAGGTAGAATAGATGAGGGCCTTGGGAAGAAAACATGTTGATCAATACTCAATCTAGGATTTCACTAGTAGGTCTCAACAGAAATCAACAACTCTCTGTAGGTTCTAATTCTATAAACACTTAAGAACCTTTTCATAGATCCTTTCCACGGCATCTTGAGTCTGTGGAAGACCATTGGGATGAATTAGATTCTAAAGGACATCACATTAGGTGCCATGAGTTGGCCTTGATCGTGCTTGGGAAGGGTTTAGAAGAAACCGTAGTAATCATAATGACATCACCAAGAGAGTTAAGATTGAAACCCCTGAATATGATGGTAAGTTGGATCCAAATTTCTTTTTACATTGGTTGGCTAATATAAAGGACTAATTTGACTGGTATAACATGAAACAAGTATGCTTTGCTAAAATGAAACTTGTAGGTTTTGCCTAGAAGTATTGGAAAACTAGTTAGGGAAACCTAGAGCATCTAAATTAACCTCAAATAGAAGTTTGGGGTGAAATGAAAATAAAATTGAAAGAAAAATAATGGCCCACTAGTTTTAGAAGTTAATTAATGAACTAGTTGCTTCATCTTAGACAAACCTCTAGTGTAATTGATTACATGGCTCGTTTTGATGAACTTGTTCTTAGATGTGACCTTCAGGAAGAACAATGGATAATAGTCACTAGGTTTGTTAGTGAGCTCCAATTTGAAATTCAGAGGAAACTTAAGTTGAATGTCCCTGACTGACTCCCTCGAATAGGCTTAAACAAGGCTATTCAAGTAGAATCTTTGTCTAGGTACCCATTTTTTAAGCAAAATACACCCTTGGACACATAGTCTTAGTAGACTCGCAGGCTCATCTTAGCTGATCATTATGTGGAAATGTTCCAATCTAGATCTAGTTCCATGTATCCTTCCAACAAAGTTTCAAGTCTTGCCAATAATGTCACCAACTTTACCCTGTTATTTATGAGTTATTGGGCGAGATTTTTTTTTTCCGGTTTTTCTGTCCTTAAAGTAGCCATTTGTGTTTTAAAATACTTAGGCTAGGATGTTAGGGCTGTAAAATAAATGGCATCTGCAAAGCACCTAAGGCATACACCTTACCTGAAAAAAAAAAAAAAAAGGCCAAAGGCCTTACTAGGTGAGCACCTGGGTGAAGGCATCATGCCTCTAGCTACATGAGGTGCTGGGACCTTTTAGTGCCTCGCCCTAGTGCCTTAGGTGGTGAGGCAAGCGCCTTTGTCTGCATTGTTTGGACTTTAGCACTTAATAGAATTAATACAAATGATTTGCTTCAAACTCTCAAAATGGCTGTATCACCAAATGTTTGTGTGATGTATTTTCGAGATTCAGAAACAAACAATCATGTTTCTAGTTCTGATTATTAAATTCACTGGTTTTGGCCTGAAAAGGGAGCATAAACTACAAAGGCAGTGTGCTGTTTTGGCTGGTTTGTGGTGTCTTAGGTTAGAACAGAATGCAGGAGTTTTTAATGAGAAGTTTATTCCATCACATATTATGTGCAAGGGAATTTGATAGGGGCTGAGAATAGACTAAGAACGAAAAATATGAAACAAGGAAAACTGAATAAACACTCTAGCTGAATCTGAACCAAAATGCTTACTCAATTTGAATGGGTCCTTAGGACAGACCAACCCAATATATAATGCTTTAATAACAGACTGAAAAATAAAGAAAGGAAACTAATGGGTATTTATACTGTCATACCCTCCTAAGTGCATGCTGAAAAGCAAGACATAATGCAGAAAATGTAACTGATTGCAAATAACTGCTGGAAAATGGCGTGCTATATGGTGAAAATGGGCTCCACTACTTAGAAAAGGTAAGGAGTGGAGATGCCAAGTAAATCAGTGAGTCTAGTGCTTGCTAGAGTAGTTTCAGCCATCCTTTTCCTTCTAGAATAAGTCTGTAACGGCTTATTAAGGTTTCTATCAGAATTATTTATATGGAGACTCTGTGGGTGTGATAGGATCCAAGTGGCTTGGGAACCCTCCCTCAAAAGCTAGCTATTGAAGGGGAAGAACTAATCCAATTAAATACCCCATCGAGCATCCCATTCTACTCGATGTGGGACTTGGGTATCCCATACTACCCTCATCGCTATCATAGCACCGCCCTTGAAGAGTCGACGACTCGGCGGCTACACTCTGCGAGACTTCACTCGACGTTGCTTCACTCCTTTGCGGGTTAGTCCCTCCGCCGATTAGAACTGATCAGAACCCTCCGCAGGTAGCCCTCTTCGTGCCGTCGACAAATTAGCTCTGATACCAATTGATAGGATCCAAGTGGCTTAGGGAACCCTCTCTCAAAAGCTAGCTATTGAAGGGGAAGAACTAAGCCACTTAAATATCCCATCGAGCATCCCATTCTACTCAATGTGGGACTTGGGTATCCCATACTACCCTCATCCTTGTCAGGGTGTCCCTTGTGGATTTACAATGGGATTGGAAAGCTCTTTTAAGGTAATGAGTCTGTGATTTTCCTCGTTTGTGAGTACATCTTGTCCTCAGTTATTTAATTGCTTTTTCTCTTTCTAATCAATAAATTCATTTTCTATAAAAAGAAATCATTATTCAAAGTGACTGATCAGTGTTACTTTATATCTCTTAGCAAGTGAAGTTTGTTTGTTGCGTTTTCACTTTCTTGGTACTCATGCTTATATATAGTGTTTTTCCCTTTAAACAAGGCACGGGAGAAAAATGTAAGGTCTGTTTGAATTCTGTTTTTGAAAATAATAAAACAAAAAAGTTATTTGATAGTGTTGTTTTTAACCATTATTCTAAAGAACTAAGAAGCTGAATAGTGTTCTGAAGAATCAAAAAGGAAAAAGAACTTTCACATGTTTTCTCTGTCTTTATTAATGGCAGTATTGTAAATACACAAAAGTCACATAGCCTCCAAAATAAGCTTGTCAAACAAGTTTTTCTATTCTTTTTGCTTTCAAAATTTGTTTCTAAAAGCAATTTCCAGAATTGTTTCTAAAAGCACAAAAACAATCAAACAAGCCTGTGATTTCTTGCTCATGTTTTACTGGGAAGTCAATAATTTTTAATAAGCTTAATGAGTACTTAAGAGTACGTTTAGAAAATTCTGTAGTGAGTTTTGTGATCTGTGGGAATACCTTTTCGGGAGGTTGGTTTAGGAAGTATTCTGACAGAAATCGTTTTGTTAGTTCCACTCTCATTTTCTTGATTTGGTTGGCTGACAAAACAGAGAGCTTCTATTACAATTTATGTAAGACCTGTTGTCAATCAGATGTAAGATTTCTACATGCTAACTTCATAGGGTTATCAGAGTGGTTCTCTATACTTGTTAAGATGTTCATACATCTTAATGCCCATAAAGATTATCCAATGCTGTTGGCAACATTTAGCTCATCAGTTGGAGAATGGAACTTGTAGTTCTTAATTTCCTTTTGCAAACAGTTTTCTTAAATCAACCTAGTTTTGCCTGTTTTATTGAAGCAATTACTTTAAGTTTTGTTTCAAACTACAATTTTCAGGTATGCTTGTAGATAATTTTACTTGTGCACATGTATATAATTGTTAAGATGTTATTTGCAGTACTTTCTTTATAAATGCTTTCGTGCTGTTAAAATCATGTTATTCCCTTGGGTTATTGGGTAAAGTTTACAGTTTTAAGCTGTCCTAGTTTAGCTTATTAAGATCTCTTAATGAATTTTTACTTATAAGAATGGTTTGAAGCAGCTGAAACATTCCATGGTACTCTAATGGCTTGCTGATTCAAGTTTTCATGGTCTCAATTGTCAATGATGGATGGACTTATTTATTTTCTGTTCCATATATATTGTTCTTGCCATATTTGGACAAAGAAAATGACAGAAGTATCTATGTTACAGACACATTTCACGAGGTCAAAAGAAAAAGGGACAGGAGAAAGGAGGTAAGATATTTTATCTAAAGTCAGTGATGGACTTCATAATAGTACCATACCAACTGGTTTTACTGGGTGATGTTTTGTTGTTTCTTTTCTTCATGTTCCTGACTAGATTTTAGTAGTAATGATGACCATTCTTCCTCTATAATGGAAGAAGCTTATATGTTTTGTCAAAAAAGTACTTTATTTTTAGATAATTTTTTTTTCTTTTTCATTAAATTCTTTTCCTATGTTTTGGACTGCAATGGATTAAATTGTGTAGCCCTTTCCAATGGGTACCAATGGAGTTTTTTTAATGGTTTTTTGGCCAATGGGTATTGTTGGATCTTACTCTGTTAAAATTGTATTCTTGTATGAAAATTTATTTGGATGTACAATATAATTGACTATATTAGGCAAGTATCTTGTGATATGCTCTTTGTTTTTTATTTTGTGCAATTACCTTTATTTAATTATGTTTGTTGGAGAAGCCTTTCTTTCTCTGTATCATTCATTTCTGGTGGATTGTGGAATTACTTCTCTTCCTCACTTGTAGTGCGGAGAGGGATTCTTAGGAGTTTCAGAATTTATGCTATTTGCCTTTGGTTGTATATGTAATTGGGCTTTTGTAAATTTGCTTATACTTCGCTTAATTGACTAATTTTGTTCTTGTTTCTCCTTCATTTTGTTGACAATTATGCAGAATCTCAACAGCAGGGAGTCTATGGAGTCACGTTGGAGGCCTAGCACCCAAGGGCGGGGGGGTAGGGGTGGTTGGGGAAATTTCTTATCTCATCATGTGTCACATGGTCAACAACTACTCTGAACTACAATTTTGTTTTTGTTAGAGCATTCCCTGTTTCTATCTTTACATGCCCTCCTTTGTTTTTACTGTGATGAGCCAATTATATTTGTTATATGCCTTCTCATTGTGCTTTGACTACATTAGGGCTTGGTTGGGATGATGGTTTGAGAGTGGTATGGGCCAGGGTGGGTGGTTGTAGTGTTTGAACCCTTGGTTGGTTGGTTGAAAAGGTAGTGGGGTGGGGTGGATTTTTACAAACCATCCAAAACTCTAGTTTTAACCTCTCTCACTTAGAATATTGGTACACTTAACGTTAAATCAATGGAGATAGTAGATACTATGATTAGGAGAAAGATAAATGTAATATGCCAACAATAAATTAAATGGGTAGGAAACAAGGTAAGAGAATTAAACACTTCTAGTTTTAAACTTTGGTACACTGACAAGCAAAAGATAGGAATGGAGTAGGTATAAAAAGAATAGTGGATATAAAGAGTAGAGGGACAGAGTAGTGGATGTAAAAAGAATAGGAGATAAGATAATTGTTCTAAAACTTGTAGTGGATCAGGACACCTTTAATAGTATTAGTGCTCATGAGCCACAAAAATAGACTGGAAGAATACCATAAGATTAAATTTTTGTAGGACCTAGAAGGTTTAACATAGATATATTTTTAGGAGAGAAGATTTTACTAGAAGATCTACATGGGCATGTAGGGAGTAAAGTTAGAGGATATGAAGGTTTTCATAGAGGACCTGACATCGAAAAGGTAAATGTAGAGGGTAAAACAATCTTAAATTTTTCTTTAGCTTTTAACTTCACTATAGCCAACATGTGTTTTAAAAAGAGGGTAGAGTAGATATTTCATCACATACAAGAGTGGAGCGACAGGTTTCCAAATTGATTTTTTTTTATAAGAAAATCAAATAGAGAACTTTGCATCGACTACGAAGTTATACTTGGGGAGAGCTTAACTACACGACATAGGGTTTTGGTTATGGACGTTCATGTTAGGAGAAGAGTCAAAAGAATCGGTAAAAAAGCAAGTCTTATGATCCGGTGGTGGCATTTGTGAGGTGAACCACACGAGAGAGTTTCGAGAGAAAGGTACTAGAAGAAGGAATTTGGGAAGTACAAGGATATGCAAACTACATGTGGAATAAAATGGTTGAAGGAATTTGGAATGTTGCAAAAGAAATGTTGAGTATATGAAGAAGGTTTGGATCAAAGGGGAAAGAGTCTTGGTGGTGGGATGCATATGTACAAGATAAGATTAAAGTTAAAAGAGAATGCTATAATGAATGACACTTATGCAGGTATAATGAAAATTGAGAGAAGTATAAAGTAGATAAGAAAGACGTCAATAAGACAATTTTAAAAGCTAGAGATAGAGCTTATGAAGGGTTATAGGAACCCTTGGGAACCAAAGATGGGGAGAAAAGAATATTCAAGTTAGCAAAGAGAAAGGAGAGAAAGATAAGAGACATAGATCAAGTGAAATGTATTAAGGATGAAGAAGGTAATATCTTGGTAAGGGAACAAGATATCCAAGAACAATGGAAGAATTATTTTCACAAACTTTTTAATGAAGGACACGTCTCCTTGTCATGTTGGTAGGCTAAGTACTAAAGAGGAACATCTCAATTATACTTTTTATTGAAGAATCCAAGAGTTTGAAGTGGTACAAGAATTAAAGAAAATGGATGATGGCAAAGTAGGAGACCAGATTAAAAAACCCTTTTGAGGTGTAGAAGAGTTTAGGAAGAAAATGTGTAAGTTGGTTTACAAAGTTGTTTAATAAGATGATGAGATCCAAGAAGAGGCCGAATGAATAAAGGAAAAATACTTTAATCCCAATGTACAAGAACAAGGGTGATGTACAAAATTGTGCAAATTATATGTGGATCAAGCTCATGTGTCATACTATGAAGTTATGAGAGAACGTTATTGAGCAAAAATTAAGGTTGGAGCACGCAGATTACAAAGTAGATTACAAAGAACCTATTTGGTTTCATGCTAAAGAGTTCAACCATAGTAGCGGTATACTTATTAAAAAGATTGATGGAGAGATATTGGAGATTTCGTAAAGATCTATATATGATTTTCATTTAGATAAGGCCTATGATAGAGTACTGATAAACATATTGTGGAAGGCTTGAGGAAAAAAAGGAATTCGTATGTCTTATATTCGAGCAATCAATGTAATGTATGATGGAGTCACGACTTGTGTGAGTGCACAAGGTAGAGCTACAAAGTATTTCCCTATAGCCATAGGACTACACATAGGTTGAACTTTGAGTCCTTACCTTTTTAACTTAGTATTGGATGTGCTCATTGAACATATCCAAGAAGCGGCACTATAGGGCATGCTTTTTGATGATGATATTGTCCTTGTTGGAAATTCAAAAGAAGTGAACAAAAAATTAGAGAGGTGGAGATGAGCTTTGGAGACATACGATTTTCATGTAAGTTGAAGTAAAACAGAATATATGGAATGTAAATTTATTGAAAGGTACAATGATTCTATGTTGGAGATGAAACTTGGAGATCATTCTATACAACATTACAAGTTTTAAGTATTTGAAGACTATACATAATAATAAGAGGAATGTAAATCATATAGTCCAAGATGGGTCCATGAAATGGAGGAAGACTTCAGGTGTCATTTGTGATAGAAAAGTACTAATTCAACTTAAGGAAAAATTTTATTACACAACTATAAGACCTGAATTGTTAGTTGGTACTAAATTTTCAACAATAAAAAGTTGACATGAGCAAAAATTCAATGTCGCAAAATGAGAAAGTTGTGGTGGATGAGTGGACACACTAAAAAGGATAGGATTATGAATTGCATTAGAGAGAAAGTTGGGGTAGCACCTATTATAGAAAAGTTGATAGAAACGTGCTTTAGGTGATTTGGTTATGTATAAAAAAGACTATTAGAGACCAATAACTAGAGGTATAGGGAGGCCAAAGAAAACAATAAGAGAATCTATTACGATGGATCTAACTGTAAACAATCTAACCATAAAAATGAGCCAACATAGAACACGTGGGCGTCGCTTGGTCCATGTAGTCGACTTCACCTAGTGGAAAAAGACTTTGTTTATTGTTGTTGTTGTTGTTGTATTTTGATAAACCCCAAAACCACAATGCTATAAGGGAAAGGGCAAGAATGGGAAACAGGAAAATAAAGCAATGTTGAGGGTTTATTCTAGAAGAGGTAAAGGCAATGAGGTGGCAGAGGGAGGGCCAATCTGTAACAGACTCCCTAACAAATTATGCTGAAGTGTGTGGGGGTGGGGCCCAAAACCATCAAATGCAAGGGGGTATTAAGGCGGATGGAGAGTAGGGAGGGGGTATTTGGGAGAAGGAAGTAATTTGGGAGAGAGCTAGTCTCTCGAAAGCTAGCAACTATTTCTGTTTTCTTTCTGCTTGTTTTTATTTTCTCTGTTACTCTATCTGCTTCTGTCTCTGTTAATTTCTCTGCTGTTTTGCTGTACTGTGAGTGGAGTGTTGCTGTTTGAGTGTATTTTTATGCTATATCCTACTCTTTAGGGGTTAGTGCCTCTAAGGGAAGAGAATTTCTATCAATAATTCTAGTACAACATTCAGTAAAAGGTGTCTTGTTCCTGGGTTCTATCATATTTTCTACTTGCCTATGTTTTGTTACCATAATTATTCTTGTCAAAAACAACTCTACTCAAACTTACACTGCTTATAGGTTTGCTCATAGCTCCTCCTTTGTTTTCTCTTTATAGCAAAATAAAATGCAATAAGAAAGATGAAAGATGCAATAAACAAGGAAGTGACTTTTGATTGAATTTGACTAATTTTTCTTTTTCATATGACATTATCATGTAAATTTATTTTGTTTGCCCTATCCCACATAGATTTTTTTTTTTTTTTTTTTTACTTAGATCATTATTTTCTGTATTTCAATGTTTAATAGTTAGATCAATAGAAAGGAAAAAAAAAAATCTGTAAAAAAATGAGGTATGAGATATAGAATTTGAAAGAGATAGAAAATATAAAATGAGCTTGGTCATATGATTAAAATAGCTTATATTAAAATTTTAAAGAAATTATAGTATAAGGGTAATATTGAAATTTCACCCTTCAAACCATTCCATTCCATTAAGTGGTTTACCGTCTTGGGTTTTTTTTTTAAACCCCCAATCAATGGAGTGGATTAGACAACCTACTCCACTTTATGCCACCCCAAACCATTCTATTAATAACCAGCTCACCCTCACTCTCTTTAAAACTCTCAACCAAGCCCTAAGGTTTTGTATGTTTAGCTTTGATATGAATAGGTGGATGAGTATGATCTTGGTGTAGCATTTGGCTGTTCTATGACATATAACTTTCAGGACCGTAAATGAAAAGTAGTGTCTGTGGCTGCATTCTTGATCTGTAGTAGTACTAGAATTTGGATACATGAGCCGGTCAGAATGGCTAAACTAAAGTTGTCGAATATGGACCTTCTCTCAGATGCTGGTGGTAGTAAAAATTCTGGTACAGGCAAAGATAATATAACCAATCAATGCACTGAGAAGGATACATCTTTGCTATCTTCTCTAGAGACACAGAGGAAAGAAAGAAGTTCTGGAACTAGGTGAATAGATGTCAACACTATTCTCTAATTGCCAATTATTTTTCTACATTTTGAAAATAAGTTATGGTATATTCCAATCAAACTACATAACTAATATATTCTTTACAGCTCTGTACCAAATATTGCCAATGGTCCTACTACAACTGTAGCTTCTGGAACTACTAGTGGTGTATATCCTCTCCCTTCATCTGCTGGAGGTGGTGATGGAGCTGGTCCATCTTCTGGTGATAAAAATAATTTAGCTGGAACCTCACTTTGTTATAGTTCTGAAAAAGGTACCACAATTGCTTTTGGAAATGGGTCAAACTGATCTTCTAGTAACTGCAGAGGGTCTATATCTGCATCTTCATTGGTTGTCTGTTTCTTTTCTCCAGATCCTGTATTGGTTCTATCTAATGATTTAGATAGGTTTACTGATGCTGTTGGCACTATTAGACGTGAAGTGAGAAGCCAACAACCTCCTGGTGAATTAAATTCTGTTAACGCTTCTGAGAACAAATCAACTGCTGGTTAGGACATTTGACATTTTCTTATCTTAGTTTTTGCCTTAAAATTTTTCAATGTAATTAACCATGTTTTCCCCTCTAATAACTGTATGCCAGCTTCTGAGACTGGTAGCTCTACCATGCAAGGAAGGGTTCAAGGAAAATCCCAGGGAGTGGCGAAGGATTACCATATTGAGTTGTCACCATCTGCGCCAACTGTAACTCACAGGAGCTCTTCAGCTAGTTGGCCTTCATCTAATTGCAGTAATTGGTCACAACAATCAGTTGGCCCTCAGAAAGGTACTTTATATCTCTGCAGATGGACAAGTGGACTTTTTCTCCTTGTTGCAGCCTCATGTTAGTTGAATCATAATGTTAGATGAAAGAGGAAAATGGGATAGAAAGTGATGACTGTAGGAGGATCCCACCTCCTTGGACAGTTTCTGACTTGCTCAAAATCTGATCAGTTTTCTGGAAGTAAATTAGAGAACGTCAGAGGAAAAAGATCATTATTAAGCTCTGCTGAAACGTAAATTCCCTATTTGAAGACCTGTTTAGGTTCTGGAATAGACTGGACTCATAAGTAACTCATATTTTGATTGATGTTCTCACCAAAGATGTTAAGATCAAAATCTTGCATAGGATCAGAAGAGGCACAATTTAGATTGAATTGCTAGATCAAATTGAGGATCTTAAGATCATATTTTTTTTTATAAAATAAATAAAAATACATATAATAGTATAACCTTTTTTTTAACAAGTATAAAATTATCCAAAGGCTTTCATACTTCCATAAAACAGGTCATGAGCTATTGAACAGTTTACATTAAAACAATTTCCATAAAACAACTCTTCTTATTGTTATGTACTACTAGTGTGATATTTGATTTTTTTTTAATGGTAGGCTTCTTATATGGTATCGTGAGATCATAGGATCGGTAGGACGTTAGATTGTAGGATCACACATTCAAGATTGAGATTCTAATAACAATGGTTCTCACCATTCTTAATTAACTACTGACTTATTGGATAGAACCAAGATTCCTTATAAATTCTTAAACATCTTTTAGAGTAAAATATCTAAAACTATTTGACTGGCTATTTATCAATTTTCTTTTGCTATAGTTATTGACAGCGTGCGGCACATTGTTGCCATAGGGGTTCCTAGAGCCATTGCGAATAGCTCGTTGCAACATTGAAGTGCAACGCACATAATTATATAATTGAAAATAATAAATAGAGGGAAAATAAAATATACTATGTTATCTATTTGAAAGTATTTCTCATTTCGCAAATCCCTAAAAAATTCACAAGTTGTAAACTAGTAATCAACGCATATCACATAAATAATGCTACAACCCACCATCACAAGTATTTATAGTTATCAAGTATTTTGTGATTTTACCCTACACTTAGTGTCTTGGCCTCAAATGACATGTGAAGGGAGAAAAACATAGTAACCTTACATGAGAGAGAACAAAGTACATAATAGTGAGGGAACTATTGGCTATTGAGGAGAAGGAAGAATCAGTAACTCAATAAAGATGAAGAAGAAGCATGGAAGAAATAATCAGAAAACTAGAAAAGAAACTTAGGTAAAAAATAATCAATAAGTTAGAAAAGAATAGTAAGGAAAGAAATAATCAGAATGGTAGAATAAAAGGACAAAACTTAGAGCTGGTTAGGTAAATGGGAAAATTTTTTTTTCTTAGAATGGGCCTATAAAAAAACGTCTTAATTCAAATTACCCCAATGTAGATGTTACCCACCATGGCTGAGCCAAATGAAATTGGAAACGCCACAACCATTGCTTTGCCCCATTGTACATGGCGCTGGGCAATGGACAATGGTGCAGGCAATAGCGCACCATTAATAACTATGCTTTTGCTGGAGTGGGACTTATGTTCAAGGACTCTTATTGGGCTTTTTGCATCCATTCTCTCCTAGTTGGAGAAAAATCGATTTCTAGTTGTCTTGTTTAAGCACTGAAAATCCCAATTGGTTGAATGTTATCCTTGACTAAGAATTGTGTTTGATGTTGCTTGAGCCGCTTTTTCGTTTGAGAAAGAAATGATAAAGGATCATTGATCCTATTCCTTATGATGTTAAATTTGTTGGGAATGATACAATCGAGCATAGGAATATTTGTACTATGATCTTTTTCGGAAGAACTCTAAATGATACACTACAATGGAGTACTCATTGCTTGGCTTTTTTTTTTACCCAAGTATGTGTTGGATCTTGATCTCAATAAGGTTGTCAAGATGGGGATCTTAGGAATAGAAAAGATGGATTGAGGATTGTAAGATCCCACTAGTTATGAAATAATACTAAATATATATAGTAATATAAAATACTGGAGAAATAGAGGGGGATGTAAATCATAGTGTCTAAGTTGTATAAATGAAATGGAAGAAGGTTTTAGGTGTTATTTGTGATAGAAAAGTACTACTCTAACTTAAGGGAAAATGGAGAAAGACTTGCATTATTGTAAGGTACTAAATGTTAGATGATAAAAAGTCAACAACAACAACAAATATCTATTTCCACGAAGTGGGGTCGGCTATATGGATCAAGCGACGCTAACGTATTCTTTCTTAACTCATTTTTATAGTTAGGTTATTAATAGTTAAATCCATTCTAATAGTTTTTCTTATTTTTTTCTTTGGTCTTCCCCTACCTCTAATTATTGGACTATCTTTCATCTGGTTAACTCTTCTTACAGGAGCCTTTAAGAATCTGCTCTGTATATGACCAAATCACCTAAGATGCGTTTCTACTAACTTTTCTATGATAGGTGTAATGTTGCAAAAATGAGAATATTGTGTTGGATGAGTGGACAAATTAGAAAGGATAAGATCAGAAATGACTGCAGTAGAGAGAAAGTTGGGGTAGAACCTATCAGAGAAAATTTGGTTGAAATGTGCATTAGGTGATTTGGTCATGTACAGAGGAGGCTATTATAGGCTCTCGTACCAAGTGGAAATCAAATGGAAGATAGTTCAGTAAGTAGAGGGAAATCAAAGAAAACAAAAAGAGAAACTATTAGGATTAATTTAACTATTAACAACCCAATTATAGAAATGAGCCAAGATTGAACATGTTGGCATTGTTTGTTCCATGTAGCCGAATTCACTTGGTAGGAAAAGACTTTGTTTGTTGTTATTATTATATAGTTATATAAAATTCATAAATAAGCATAATATTATCAAAATTTCATCAAACATTAACAATAGAAGTCAATAAGTAGCTAGAGTTAGAAAATTTCATAGATTAAAGCAACTCATAACTCTCTAAAGTGACAATTTGCATAAATTAAACTAGTCACTTCATCTTGATGTGTACTAGTGGTGTGATATTTGAATTTTTCTTTCTGAAAAGGTAGGTTTTCAGGATGATCAAAGTATTAGATAGGACATAAGATCGTGGGATTGGATAATTAAGATCGTGATCTTAAATGCGCTCTAGTGGATTTTCATCTTATCTAGGATTGGGATCGATTACCATACACAAGATTGTAAAATCGTATGGTTAAGATTGAGATCTTGATAAACTTGCTAGAGCTCCTTATTCATCTATATATGTATCTACCCTTTGAGCTTGTTTGACCATGTAGTGGAGAAGAAAAAAATTTGCTTATACAAATAAAATTACCTTTTAAATTTTATCGGTGCTTTGCCAACATGTAAATTTTCTTTTAAATGATTATAGAATCTATTTTTTAGATGTTTGAGAGAAGTAAAGAATTGGAGTTTCTCCTGTGAAGCAATTGCTGAAGTTGAAATAGGTTGGGAAAAGTATATATTCACTCGAAAAAATGACAAACATTTTCCTTTTTGTTTTTGGGTCAATGAGAAACATTATCTTCAGATTGTATTTAATGCAACAATTGTTGCCACTACCAATGCTATAGCTTCTTCTACCACCATGATGGCTAGTAACCAACCCTCACTAGAATGCTGGCACCCCTAGCATAGTTCCCACCATTGCTTTACTAATTGTCATTGCCACCACTATATAATCGTACTTCATTGCCATTTCCACTACCATCATGAACAACATTGCCCTACCTTCGCCCTGTTGCTATTTCACTATGCTTGCTTTTGTATCTCATAAGGATTTATATATGATTTTCATTGATTTAGAAATGGTCTATGATAAAGTACCAAGGTGTTATGTAAGGCTTTAAAAAAGAAAAGAATTTGTGTGGCTTATATTTGAGCAATCAAAGACATGTATGATGAGGCCATGAAGAATTTCCCTATAATTATAGGACTACATCAAGGTTCAGCTTTGAATCCCTAGCTTTTTAACTTGGTATTGGATGTGCTCACTAAACATATCCAAGAAGCAACACCAATGTGTATGCTTTTTGTTGATGATATAGTCCTTATTGGAGATTCCAAAGAAGTAGTAAACAAAAAATTAGAGAGGTGGAGACAAGCTTTGGAGACATATAGATCCCATATAAATTAAAGTAAAACGAAATATATGGAATGTAAATTTAATGAAAGGGACACTGATTTTAGAGCAAAGGTGAAACTTGGAGATCATTCTATACAAGAAGTCACAAGTTTTAAGTATTTGGGAACGATATACAAAATAATGGAAAAATAGAGGGGGGCGTAAATAATAGGGTTCAAGCTGGGTGGATCAAATGGAAGAAGGCTTCATGAGTTATTTGTGAAAGAAAAGTACCACTCAAGCTTTATGAAAAATTTTATTATAGAACTATAAGACCTATATTGTTGTATGGTATTAAATGTTGGGTGACAAAAAGTCAACATGAGCAAAAATTTAACGTTGTAGAAATGGGAATGTTGCGTTGGATGAGTGGTCACACTAGAAATGATAGGATTAGGAATAAATGTATTAGAGAGAAAGTCAAGGTAGCAGTTATTATAGGAAAGTTAGTAGAAATGCACCTTAGGTAGTTTGGTCATATATAGAGGAGACCATTAGAGGCGTTTGTCCCAGGAGTTGACCAGATGAAAGATGATCCAATAATTAGAGGTATGGGATAACAAAAAATAATAGGGAAAACTATTAAGATGGATTTTATTATTAATAATCTAACTATAAAAATAAGCAAAGATGGAATATATTGGCGTCACTTGATCCATATAGCCGACTCGACTTAATGGGAAATGATTTTTTTTGTTGTTGTTTTTGTATCTGTCTGCCATTACTATATGATTCTAATGAGTCAGTAAATGATTGTGTTCTGGTGTCTCTATCTGGTTAGATGGATGGTTTGACATTTGAAAATTTTGGTGAGTGAATGCTTGAACAAATGTTCATTGAATTTTTGCCTTGCTGTAACTATTGTTGATGATTGGTTGACTTGTTCGAGATTTATATTCAATTTCTGTCTTACACAGCTGGTTCTAATAAGGAGTGGAAACCAAAGCCAACAAATACAATTAATTCGGTTTCTGGACCAGCTGCTATTGCATCTGAGCTTCCTGCTGTTTCAGATGTAGCAGCCATGGAACTGCAGTCTGTGCCCAGTGTCATGGACTCTGAAGACACTACTGCAAAACTGCAGAGGAAGCTGGAGGATTTACATCTTCCAGAACATCAACATGTAATACTTCCAAGCCATATTTATGTTCCTGATTATGAGAAGAACAAGTTTAGTTTTGGGAGCTTGGGAATCACTTTCGGAGTTAATACAAGCTGTGCTAGTAGCCCAGAGACTGAAAAAAGTTCTACGCCTCTTTCTAAGACTTCTCAGGTTATTGAAGCTTCTATGGAGAAGTCCGCCTCAAGGTATTAATCATAAATATGTGCTTTGAAACTGTGATTTGTTGGCAATTTGATTATGTGTATTAATAAATAAAAACAATATAGTGGATAAAGAGCAAAAAACACTATGGCTATGTACAATTCTAACAACTTTGTGATTTATTTGAATGGAGCGGAATGGTAGGGTCTTTAAAAATAAACACTGCTCTCACCTCACCTTCTTTGGGATAGAATTACTTTCTTGACTTCTTTGTGGGTTTTTTCCAATGATTTGTTTAGAGAGGTTTTTCTTATGGATCACCAAAGGGATTGAAAGGCTTTATTGATTTAGTTTCTAGTTTTTTCTTTCTATTTAATTTCTGTTTCTTTTTGTAGAGGACAACTTGTCCTCATTCTTGTATTCACTTGTATCTTTTCTCTCATTAATAAAATTCTCTTTTTCTTTTATTAAAAAAAATAAAAAGAATAGTGTTGGGAAGTAATTTCGTGCAAGGATGTTAATGGTTTCTATACCTGTCAGCTGGTTTTGTGAGTGACTTTACAACTAGGATTTATGTAATAAAACTTGCTAAGAAGTGAGTGCTATCTTAACTTCATCTCCTCGTGCATTTTTTTTTTTCTGGGTTAGATATCTCTTATGTTACATGTTCCTGTTGAAACAATTATCTTTTGTTTTCTATCTGCATTTCCAGCCACATATACTTCTTGTATTTGAAGAATTTTTGAAAGAAAATTTTCTGTCATTTCAGAACTGATATTTATACTGCTGTATAAATAGGAGGGAAGGATTAATGGTGGAAATAATTCCCCTTGATCCTAGGGTAGATAGAATGGAATAGGTCAACACTTTACAGAAAAGGAAACAGAATTATTTACACCATAATGATAGAAATCACCTAATAATACTAATTATTACAAAATCTCTAATAATTACAGAACCCTCTAATAACTTCTAGATTTCATATTTCCGTAGTATTTCTTAATAATGATATTGTAGAAAAGCAATCTCTCTGAATGATTAGGGTTTTTCTATTTTGTTTTTCTGACAAACTGTATTTTTTTACTTGAGTAGTCAGAATGCTGCAGTTACCTGTGAGGTGGAAGATTATCCTGAACATCCACAATCATCCACTAATGTGCCTGAGAACTTACCATCTAGTGAGGTGGATGTGTCATCCAGTGCTATTCAGGAGTATAATGAATCCAAGCAAGATACTTTGTTGCCATCTGGAGGTCCTCAGTATCCAGTGGTGAATACTTCTCCAAATTACAGTTTTGGTTATTTGCCTCTGGTGATGGGGACTCAGCTTGCACCTTTTGATAATTCAGAGTCTCAAGCTCGTGATGTTTCTCGGCTTCCAAGCTTTCTTGTGAGTCCATAGACCTATATATATTTGTTTTTGTGCGTTGTTTGTTTCACAAATTTTGCATTTTTATTGGTTAGAAGATTAAGTCTTATTTTTATCTTCCTCTAGGTCCATCAACCATTTGATCCAACTAGTTATTATGCCGAGTTTTATCGCTCAGGTGCTGATAGTGATGGTCATCTCCCTTCTTTTCCCTCAGCTGGGGTAGTAACCAAGTACAATGGCAATGCTTCAGTGCTCCCTGTACCAAATCCTCAATCCCTTCAAGAGGTTTGCATTAATATACTAACATATATTTATTTGCAATTGGAAGTAGTTGTGTACTAGTTTATGTTAGTCTTGTTATTTCTTTTGAAAAGAATGCCTCTTTTAGGAGTGGACTTTGAGTAATGTAGGATTCAAAAAACAGCTTATAGATATTCTGATAGAACCCACACTAGCAGAACTGATATATGCTATAATATATTACCAACAGCCACAATAGTTCAACACATCACAGCGACAAGCTCTACCAAAATTCTTCTCTGCCCTCTCGAATTGCTCAACCCTCTAATATATCTGATGCTGTGGTCCCCACCAGATTAGGCTGTTAGGATATCCTCTCCCTCCTCCCTTTCAGCCCACCTTTAGGTATAGGTCCATCCTCCACTCCTCCTATGTTTCTGTCCTTTCTTTTTTGTTGATATTTTTATTTTCTATTTTTTTGTTATCTTGGGGTCTATCATATTCTTCTTTTGGGTCTTGCATAAATTGGATAACCATACCAATTGAATATGCAGTATCTGGCCTTGTATGGGGTAAATGAGCTTACGCACGAGCCTTTGATATCTTCCTCTGTCACTGCAACTTGTCCTTCAACTCTTCTTCCAGGGATATGATAGAGGGAGATATCAAAGGCTTGTGTTTTGGGTATGCTCATTTATTTGTCCCATACAAGGCCAAATAAAGTCCTACACTACCTAAGAATGAGCAATGGCAAAGACCACAAACATCACTAATTTGACACCATGAAAGATGAGGGTAATTTTTGTTCATATCCAGAAGGACAATTTACCCTTGTATATGTATAGGTATGGATCAGCGACATGAACATTGTAATACTAGGTCATTGACTAAAAGCAATTCGCTGTATAGCTCAAGTACAGTGTCAAATGAGCAAGAGCCATTGCATCAATGCCTGGATGTAGTGAAAAATAAGCAAGGGCTCTCACATTTTCGTGGACGGGTTTGAGTAAAGAAGCTAGTCTATAGGAGTAGATTACGTTATAGAAAAGTATCACTCAAACTTTAGGACAAATTTTATTACACAGCTATAATACATGCATTGCTGTATGGTACTTAATGTTGGGCAACAAAAAGTCAACATGAGCAAAAATTCAACGTTATAGAAATAGAATGTTGCGTTGGATGAGTGGACACGCTAGAAAAGATAGGATGAGAAATTATTGCATTAGAGAGAAAGTTGGGATAACACCTATCATAGAAAAGTTGCTAGAAACGTGCCTTAGATGGTTTGGCTATGTATAGAAGGGACTAGTAGAGGTTCCTATACCAAGAGTTGGTCAGATAAAAGATAGTCCAATAACTAGAGTTACGGAGAGACCAAAGAAAGTAGTAGGAGAATTATTAGGATGAATTTATCTATAAATAATCTAACCATAAAAATGAGCCAAGATAAAATATGTTGGCGCCAATTGATCTATGTAGCCAATCCCACTTGGTAGAAAAAAAGGCCTTGTTGTTGTTGTTGTTATTGTATATTTATAGAGATCAAATCACCATAATCAGGGAATTAATTACCCAGAGTCAAACAGCTACTGCACATGCTGATTTTTTAGGGATACAATAATACAAACTGATTCCTGGAGATACAAAGAATCAAGGTTGATTCCTTGAGATTTAGGAAACAATTGGAAGGGAGGAAATCTTGCTTATTAGCCCATAAATCAGATCTTTTCTAACAGAGGGAGTTGAGCAAGAATTAACAAAATCAATTTAATAAAGGGAAAAGAAAAGTGTTAATGGACTCTTAAAAGCTTAAGCATTTAAGTGAAGTGTCATGAAGTGTTTTTGATCCCTCTCACAAAAGCCCCCTGAGCTTGAAAGCACATGCTCACGATGTTGTGCTGAAACTTAATTTTAATCAAGATATTGGGGTTGGCAAGGATTTTAAACTCTTGACTGCTTGATCATAGAGACTCTAATACCATGTCAAGGACTACTTCAACTCTAAAGCTTAAGTAAAGGCACATGAGTAGTTTTATTATAATCTATAACAAGAAGAAAAAGAAATACAAAGCCAAAAATTTAAAAAATGCAAGAAAACAGCCTAATCTCTGCAAATATGACAGAGACAACCCTTTGAGGAAGCCATGGAAAGAAGTCGAGAACATCATAGGGAAGCCAAAAACACTGTTTTTTCTCTTTGTTGGGGCATGAAACTCCAATGGTGATGTGAGCATTTGTCTCCAGCCAAGGCCATTGTTCACCACAAGGTTCTAAGGACTTAGGAAAATGTAGGTTTAGAGTAAAGCTACTTGTAGTTCACCTTGTTAAGAGGCATCAAGCATTAAGGAGTTTTAAAGATTTAGGGAAGTCCACTAAGTTGAAAATAAGCTACTAGTAATTCACCCATAGTAGAGTATTCTTTTGCGGTCATATTATTAGTATAAATAGTCTTTGGGGGTCAGTTTTATGTGCGCACCATCATTGAGTCTTAATAATTTAGTTGTCTCTTTTTATCTCTAATTTCTGTTCCCCCTGTTTTCAACTACATACAATAACAAACATTTAGAAAAGACAAAAAAAAGCCACCCGAAAATGATGATTTTATATCATATATTCACTGTGTACTCATATCAAGATTGCACTGTCATTCGTTTGCAAACATCCAGTCTTTCATTAGAACTAATATAGCTGTCCAGACAATGTAGAAATAAATGGCCACTCAACAACAATGTCGCCCTCAACAATGCAGAAATAGATGAACTCCAATTTCTACTCCATATACGCACAAAATATAACTTTTAGGACTTGAAGTCATTGTGTAGTTAATTCTATTGAGTACTGCTAAACTAGATTCGGGAACAGGTTTTTGAAGAAGGAAAAATTCTCTAGTCAGAAAGAAATGAAAATAGGGTTTACAGGTATACACACCTGATGAATTCCAAACTCTCCTATCCTTAGCAGGGTGATGCAACCCATGTCAAGAGGCAAAAGAGTATTTAGTTAATTTGCACCTCTATTAGTAGGATTCATTTAAAAGTGAAAATTCTAAGGATGCATATTCCCCTTAATTGAACAAAACTTTAGACTGGGGTGTTATGTATAGAGGAAAGATTATAAGGATTCAAGAAAGCATGAAATAAAAGGAATATCCTACCCAGGTATCCTTCCAAAGCCTAATACAACATCCATCACCAACCCTTAAAAGACGTCATTCAAAAGAGCCACAACCATGAGAATTTTATTTCCAAGGGCTAACATGACTAGCAATATTTGTTTGGTTGTCGTCCCACACCTATTTTATTCAAAAGGTACTCACTTTGGGCAATCTGATGCTATAAAGTAGTTTCTAGAGGAAAACACCCTAGGGATTTGATGGAGAACCTAGAAGACTTATTCTAGAAACAATAAAAGAAAATCATATTTATCCTAAGTAGGATAAATATTTAATATTTTGAAGATCTTATGATAGGATACAATAGGTTTGTGTTTTGCCCTTTTGCTAGTTGTAAGACAACTTTGGAATTTTGGAATAATTATTTAGGCTTTTGTTTTCTTTTCTCCCTTTTCTCTCCTTTCTTCCTTCCCTCCCTCTTTACACCTTTTCCCCTTCCCTTTTATCTCCCCTTTATTACTGTTGAGTTCTCTTCACCCTCTTTCTCTATTATCTTCCCGCTTCTCCCTTTCTCCCCACTGGTCCTACATCATACTTGTCAAAGCAATGTTCTTAGACACCAAATTTCAAGACCAAATCCTCCTTCACTCCTTGGTCTACAATTGATTTCCCTATTAACATGATGATCCCTTTTATCTTTCCACATTAGACTAAAGAAAATCCCACAATAATCTTTTCTAGATTGCAAAGTGGAGAGATAATAAAGTGGAATACTAGATAGAAAAGATTGAATTACATGACTATCCAAAGATAAATGAAGCCTTTTCATTTTTCTTGATGCTTAGACGACTTTTACACCACAGGATCTTAAAAGGAGGATGCTCTTGGGTTCCCTTCAAAAGAAATTCCTAGAGAAGTATGAGGTTTGAAAGGACCTAGCACTTTGTTAAAGAAGCCCAAGAAGAAAGTCTATATGAAAATAATGTCAACCACTGTGCCACTCAAACCAAAATTATTTTCAAACATCAGCTAAACACTAATCATGTAAAAGACTTGCCTTATCCTTTTCTAGAAAAGGAATGATACCTTCTGCAAATTGAAGATGGGACACTGCAATCTCCTGTTACTAGCCAAATTTCATTAGTATGATCTTTATCAGCTATCCTTGTAATCATCCTACTAAGCACATCCACCACTAAGGTAAATAGAAAAGAGGCTAAAGGATCCACATGTTGCACTCCTCTTTGCCCTCAAAATCAAGGCTTTGGTTCCCCATTCACATTCCCTGAGAAGGTTGCATTGGAGAGGCAATGATATTAGCCTAGGGGTAATCGAGGGAAAAATAAATAGGAAATTGAATTTCCAATTCTATCAAGTGCAAAACTCAAATCAATGATATCTTGGGTTATAGAAATCCAGTTATTACAATTCCAAAGTGACAAGGAAGTACAGATTCTGATTTACAAGATACACCAATTATCAGTCGAAAATCTAGCAAGGGAACCCGTCAAAGCCATCTCAAGAAGAAAACAAAATTAAAGTTGCATGCAGAAGTAGAAGGGGATAGATCAACTCATCACCCTAAAGATACATGATTATCAAAAGGATCTTGGTTTAGATGAAAATTTGCTTACATGATGCTGTTTTGGAAAAATTACCACCTAGACAAGTATAGGTCATTAATTAATAGATATATAGGCTCTCATTTATTAACCAGGAGAATTTTTGCCTAACAAAAGGTTTATTTTGATTAGGGGAAGATTTTCAGTAGACTGAATTGAGAGAAAAGTGATCTTTCAAGGACTAAATCATTTACTCTTTTAATGATATCAAGGAAAGCAGATGAGCATATATGAGACCAAAAGTCCAAATGAACCACATTCTTTGACAAATAAAGCGTTATATCAAAATTCCCCACAACTTTTTTGCTTTAGTGGAGAGTTTGATTTTGGCTTATCATCAACTCCAAATTCAGGCTTTTCAAGGCATGAAGAGGACACTCTCGTCTCCCCTGGTTGGGAAAAACAGGACACTCAGTTTTTATTTTTTGCTAAAATATGGAGAAAGATCAACAACATTGAAAGTATTAAAACTTCAAGGGCAACGAGCAGCTCAAATCACTAAACTTCCTTAAAATTTTGAAAGGCACAGCAGCTCTGGCCTTGTGTTTGGCTTGTTTTCCTAGAGGAAAATGATGCTTTCTGAGATGAACCTAAACTAGATCACCTTCTCAAAATTCACAGAGCTTTCTTTGTTTCTTTGCTTCAGCCTTACACCTCATTTTGTTTTTCATTCTTATCTAGAATCTGCTTAGGCAACTTCTTTATCTGCCTTACCCTTTTAGCCACATCACTGAAATAATTGGCCACTTGAAGACAAAGTGGTGCTAAATTCATGGACGCATTGGATTCTGCCCATTCACAGCTTGTAAAGGACTATAACCAGTTGTTTGACAGCTGGAACTGTTAAAAACAAATTTGACATGGGCCAAAAACGAATCTCATTGGTTAATGTTCTTTCCCACAAAGCTTCTCAAAAGATTTCCCAAGATATTAACAATCTCAGTTTAGCTCTCTGTGGATGACTGGAATAACTGAATTGCAAATGACTGCCAAATTTCTTCCATAATGTACGCCAGAAATGGCTCGTGAACATCGGGTCTCAATCTGAAGTAATAGTTTTGGGGATGCCATGCAGTTTGACAACTTCTCTTAAGTACAAATTAGAAACAAGAGTAGCATCAATAGTTTTGTTGTAAGCAATAAAGTGAGCATTTTTGAGAATATATCAATAACAATCATTAGTTTTGCATCTTTAATGTGACATCACAAATGATGGTGGTGAACTATTAGAAGATATATTCTGTAGTTATTTGAAATTAGTGACGCCAGGGTTATTCAGCCTCTAGCAGTTTAGAAATGTAGTCTGTTTGTGTGTGAGCACTCATTTCATTATTTTCTTCCAGAGAAAACTATTAATTTCTTTAAGAAATTCATAAGGAAGAGATCCAACTTTTAAATGTTTAGTTATGTGTCTTATCTATCTGACTCGTGCACAAAGACATAAATGATTATGCTGAAAATGTGTGCTATTTTATGTTTGTCCACAGGGAGGGGTCCTATCTACAGCAGGTCCATCGCCACTTATGACTCAGGCTGCTGGGCTGATGCAAAGCTCGATAGCTGTTACTCAGCAGCCTGTCCCTGTCTTTCGACCGCCAAGTGGGATTCATATATCCCATTACCCTCCAAACTACATTCCTTATGGCCACTATTTTTCCCCTTTTTATGTACCACCTCCAGCAATCCACCAATTTCTGGGTAATGGTGCATTTCCTCAGCAACCTCAGGCCAGTGCTGTATACCCACATTCCCCAGCAGCAGCTGCCACAGGTATGAAATATCCTCTTCCACAATACAAATCTGGATCAAATGGAGCAAGCCCAACTCACATTGTACTGCCAAGTGCTTATGGAGCCTATGGCTCCTCTCCAGCTGGTTATAATCCTAGTTCTGCAGCAACTGCTGGGAACTCAACCTCAAATGAGGATCTTGGTCCCTCTCAGCTTAAGGAAAGTAATGTATACATCAGTGGGCAGCAGGTTTGTTCCTTATGGCTTTGACATGATTATTTTAGTAAACTTCAGTTAGGAAGTTTACTGAAGTTTACTTATTATATTTTTGAACAGCTTTTATTTTAGTCTTAGTGTCACTATTGCAATACATAGGTGTAATTAAATTTAGCAAACTTACTTCCATATCCTGCAAGAGATACTCATGAGAAGTTAGGATCTCAAAGTTAGCTTAGTGTACCGGATTATTATATTCTTGTACCAGAATACAAACATTTAATGATGGTTCTATACTGCATTTTCATTGCAGAGTGAAGGTTCAGCGGTGTGGGTAGCTGCACCTGGCCGAGATATGTCCAGTTTGCCAACTAGTTCATTCTATAACCTTCCTCCTCAGGGTCGGCATGTGACTTTTGCCCCAACGCAAGCTGCCCATGGCACCTTTGCTGGTATCTATCACCCAGCACAGGCCGTCACAGCTGCAACAGTTCATCCTCTACTGCAACAAACACAGACAATGGCTGGAGTTGATATTGTAGGACCTGGAGGCAGTGTTTATCAGCAGCCTCAGCAAGCACAGATCAATTGGTCCAGTAATTACTGAGAGACTTGGACGTCCTTCTGACTGCTAAATCTGATTTTCAACTCCTGTTAGGGTACAAGTTTTGGAAGACACCAAAATATGTGTGGAGTTTCATTGAGAAGACATGGCAATTTAGCTGCATTTGAGTGTAAAGAGGCTGGAGATTTTGGCAATACAATCTTCTGATTGCCTGGATTGAAGACATGAAAGGCACAGTCCACCTGTAACCAATATTGACCATTTTTAGTTAGAAGAGGTAGAAACATATGCAGGTCTACTCCTTTTAGCTCCTACTATTGTGTTACCATTAATCCCTTTTTATAGCTTAAGGCCTTTCCCCTACCTTTGTTTATTGAGGTCCTTAAATATCTATTAAGAATACTGTTGAGTGATTAGAAATGAGGTTCATTCTTTTTGTTTGAGTTTATAGCATTTGAAAGGTATAGGTTGGTGGGGAAAGCTTTTTCTGTTTCCTTTTCATCTACCTGTAAAGTGAATTTTGATAGGAAGAAATTTATTTACCGAAGCTGATAATGTATTGCTACTGCCGACGTAAAATAACAATTGTTTCAGTTAACTAATGTATCTTGGTATACAGGAATGTGGGAGAAAGACTTGGAAACACCTGAAGCAATTAATTATAATCTTATAGCAGGGGAACTTATTATTTTTCATTCGCAGGTTTTTTTTTTTTTTTTTTCTGGTTTCCTACTAGTTCTGTTGGAAGTAATCCAATTTGAGACATCATATATTAAGTGTCGACACTTTTTTTGTCGAGATTTAAACTTTTATTTGTTATATTGTGTGAAAATTTTTTCATTAGATCCAACTCGTGTTAGTATTTGTTCATAGTTTTGAATATGACCATTCATGATGCATTATTTTACAGATATTGCTGGCACACGTGTGCGCCTTGTATGATAGAATATCATGCATCGCTATTGGTGCTGTTATACAATTCCAGGAAACGGGTTTAGACTTGACGTAATTGGATTACACAAGGCATAGCTCTTATGTAGGGCGTTGTGCCGCTAAATTGTAGAATCCATATTTCAAAGAGATGTTTTATCTTTCAGCTAGCCACTTATGCTCATGAATGACGTATTGTAAATTGTTAAGCATATCTTATGCAGGACATTGTGCGGCTAAATTGTAGAATTTACTTTTCAAATGCTTTATCCTTCAGCTAGTAAGTTCAAATAAATTGCTACTCACGAATGACGTATAATAAATTGTTGAGAATGTCAATTTGACTAAAACGGGAAGTTGATTTTTTTTTTTTGAAGAAAAAATAGGTGTTTGGTCAATTTTTTTTTTTAAAATTAGTTGATTTTAAATAGTAGCAAAAGTAATTTTTTATATGCAAAAAGGAAATTGAAAATTGGAGCTTGCTTCTAAGTGAAAGAAAATTATTATTTTTTATACAAATGTACCTTCAATGAAAATTAGAGTAAATTATACTATCATACTTAAGAGATGTTAAAATTATATTCATCTTTTTTAAAGATTAAAAAATTTAAAAGTTTTTTCATTTTGACTAAAATACTTTTAATGGTATTATTAATATTTTAAAAAATCTAAAAACAATGAATCGAGCATTTTTCTACTAAGTGAGGTTAATTATATAGATTAAGTGATGTTAACATATTTTATCTTTATCTATAGTTAAGTTATTAATAGTTAAATTTATCATAATAATTTATTTTCTTTAGTATTTCTCTACTTTTAATTATTGGGTTATCTTTCATTTGATCAACTCTTTGTACAAAAGCCTATAATGGTCTCCAACCTTCACCTTTGTCCTACAATCAGTGTCTTTTTCATTGAATTTACATTCCATATATTTTGTTTTGTTATGACTTATACAAAACTTGTACATCTTTAAAGTTTTTCTTCACCTCTCTAATTTTTCATTGACTTTTTTTGGAAGCTCCAATAAAGATTATATCATTGGCAAAAAGCATACATTGTGGTGTTACCTCCAATACTAAGTTAAAATGGTAAGGACTCAAAGCTGAACCTTGATGTAGTCTTATAGTTATAGGGAAATCCTTCGTGCCTCTACCTTGTGTTCTCACACAAGTGCTAGCCCTATCAAGATGTCTTTGATTGCTCGAATATAGCCACCCAAACTCCTTTCTTTTCTAAGAAAACCACCAAACGTGAGGGACCAAAATGAGATTTTGATAGAAAACAATTTAATTGTGGTGGCCTTTTAACATGCACAATCAGCAAATAAAAGTCCAACTTAGCATTTCTATTAAATATTTTGACAGTTTGGACGCAGAAAAATGAACTTGATAACACTTTCAAATGTGGGGGACCAAATTGAGAATGATCATTCAAGAGGGATCACAATGAGAAAAATGCCAAACGTGAGGGACCAAAATAGGGTTTTGGTTGAAAAATATATTTTAAAAATTATTATTGATTTTGAGTAAAAAATGATAAAGTTATTTTATTTTAAAATTTTAAAAAATAATGTTTTATATTGGTCAGATATATATTTAATTAAATAAATAATAAATATAAAGGTATTTAGGTCAAATTGATGAAATTGTAAGTTTTTCTTATTTCAATGAATAAAAGTATAGTTTTTTCAAAACAGAAGAAAGTGAAACGTAATTTTAGCATTTATTTAAAAAGGAGAATGTGATATACTCTAAAAATGATTATTTACCATTTTATTTATAACACGTGAATAACTAAATTCATTTTGGAATTTCTAGACAAGTTATCTAAATAATTCTCATCTTAAAAAATAAGATCAATTATGTTTTGGATGTTGATAAACCTAACTTGGATAGGTTCGAAGTAACAGTGGACAAGACGGTAGTCGGAGAGGACAAGTCCTACATAGGGAACAGATCAAGAATGCAAACAGGGATTGACTTCCCAAATGTAACTTTGATGCTAAAGACAGTGAGTATGAGAGCGTAAGAGCATAGTGATCTTTCAGATTGCAAGAGTTTATGTATTGTGTAACATCCATAAATCATAATTTATGGATTGACAAGATGGTTAAATGTCAAATTTTGCATAATTAAACATTATAACTAATTAACTTGATGAAAATTTAATTGTATGTTGCTCTCAATGAAATTTTAACATTTAGACTGAAAGATTGATAAAATCACACAAGGATGTCTTAAGAGGGTAAACTGGAGATTTTGAAAAATTTAATAAATACCTATCTAGGAACAAATTCTCTATTTAAATCATAATTTAATTATAATTTCCTAACTAAATTACCACAAAACTTAATTCCCTCCATAGACCATCATTAATGCCAACCCCTTCTCCAAGTTTTCCCTTAAGTTTTCTCCTCTTTCCCTTCAAGCACACCACCCCATTTCATAAAATGCTCTTTCATGCCCTAGAGAGAGAGGAGGAGGAAAATTAGAGAGAGAAACTTCCATTTCTCCTTTCAATTCCTCTCCATCCTCCATCAAACTCAAGATCTAGCTTCATCAAGTGAAGAGGAAGAAACTTCACTTTTCTTGGGATCTAACTCCAAGTGAGGAAGAGGGAGTAGTATCAACCCTAGCAAGTTTTTCTTGTTTTCTACAAGTTTCAAGGTAGAAAGCTTCTTCATACCTCCATGTGTGTTAGAACATCTTCTAGTCTTGTTTCTTGTTTGGGTTAAGTGGTTAGAAGCAAAATCTTTTAGATCTACTACTAAACTTCGTTGGGTGAGAGGAAATTTTGATAGTGGGTGTGAGAAATTCATGATGTGGGTATTCTGCTTTTTTTGCATGAAAATCTCCAGATGGCTTATGTTTTTGTGTATATAGAATTGGGTTTTCCTTATTTGGTCATTAAGACATGATTAAGGGATTGCATGGTGTAAATCTTAGGAGATTTATACACTAAAATGACCTTAGCAGGCGTAGGGATATATGGAAAGTGTAGAAAAATCAAAAACCCTACTACGGACCCAAGAGAAGTGCCGCTATGCACTTTGCCACAACGAAATGGACACTTAGCCGCGATAAACTATCCTAAAGCCCTAAACTCACTTCTTTTAATGTTTTTAACCATGAAACTTTAAAGGAACTTGGAAGAGTAGAAGATGGTAAAGGAGTCTAGGGAGAAACCAATAACCTTATGGGCTAACTTGCTATACATTATTTATGAAATTATGCATTGCAATTGAATGTGACATTGTAGTGAAAACATCTTCTATGAATTGAAAGTTGTATGCATGACATATGTGAAATGTACATGCATAATAGGAATGTACGTGAACGTGTGCAATTAAATTGTAATTGTGCCATGGAAGTTATTTGTGAAAGATCATGAAAGAGCTGTCATAAATTCTTTGCCCAAATATATGTTTCATGTTGGAGTATTTAAGGGTGGATAGATGTGGGTAGTATGGGATACCCGTGTATCCTATGTGGGTGATTGATTCTAGTTAATTATGGGGATAATTGACGTATATTGGGAGAACAGAGGTTAAGTGGGCTATTTCGAAGGCATAAGGGGTAGCCTACTTATATTTCTATTCCTCCTGTAACCCTAAATACGACAAGAGATAATATATACTTAAGGTGTAAGGAAAAAAAAAGATATGAGTAGGGACATGGCAATCCTAATGGCACTAAATGCGTGTACACACCAGTGGACACCCTAAAGTTAGTGGCCAAGGTTAAAGGACCAGTATATGTTACTCCAAGGTAAGTGATGACAAGCTATGTTCATATATAATCAAAGGATTCATTACAATTATGCTCATGATATTCTTTTTGAGAACCATATGCAAATTTGCCACACTTCAAATATGTGATTTGAGCCTATTTTGAGCATTCATTACAATTATGCTCTTGATAAGTGTGCATTTTACTTGTTTCTGCTTCTAGAACTTGCTCTGCAATATTTGTTTAGGTTACATGAATTTTTGAATACCATGAGATGATTTGGACAACTTAGGATACACTGTATTTGGCCAAAAAGCCTACCCTTGTGTTTCCCTTAGTTGGCCACTATTAAACCTTGACATTTTCTTCATTATATACACCTTCATACCTCACATTTCCTCTCTTTACATTTTCTTTCTTTTCACCCTATATGCTAGAATTTATGTGATTTTCCTTTCATATTTGGATTAAAGTGCATTTTCTTGATTGATGATAATTCACTATGTCTTTTCTTCATCTATATGCTCCCTTCAATCCAAATTGTATATTAGGAAGACTGCAATTATGAAAAAAAAGAGAAAAAAAATAGTAAATATCAGAGCAATCTTTATTCTCTTTCTCTGTTGATTGTTATTCTTTGAGCATCCCCTATTTCATTGAAAACTTGGTGGAAATTTTGTTTAGCACTTTGCTACATTTAATCCTTTGAGTTTTCAAGATGTTGAGATTACATGAGTTTCCAGCATATTTGTCACCTCTACCCAAAATTTTACTCACCTTTACCTCAACCCAGTTACAACTTTGTCGAGACCCTTTGATCTTCGTATTCAATTGTTCGCAGTAGTGGAGATAAGATTTATGATAAAAAATATGGTAGGCAGATTCTTGTGAAATTTCCTGAGGGACTCATACTTTACCTTGATACAATTCAAGTGATTTGAGTGATCCTTGTGAGGTAATGGTCCTTGAATAATTGATATTGAGTTATTGGTTAAGTTGTGTATGCATTGCTATTATCTCTATTCTGTGTTAAGATTTTGCAATTTGGTCTATAATTAAGCTTCACTTGAGATGTGTTGGGTATTGTTAACTATGGACTAGATATAGAATTTTGAGAAGATGTTACTGTTTGTTTGATTATTAACTTGTTTGCTTGAGGACAAGCAAAGGCTTAAGTGTGGGGTGATTTGATGTGCCTTATTTTACACATATTTACTTGATGTTAATTGTTCATTTTATAAGCATTTTGTGTGTTTTTATTCCAAGAATCACCTAAATTTGTATCCTTTTTCATTTCAAGAGTTTTACCAAGTCATCATCAGCAGTAGAGCCATTCTGGAGTCCTAAATAGCCTAGAAGACGCCCATTTTGGAAAATGGCCTCTAACACTATCGTGTTGAATCCTACATGGCTGTGTTGAGGCAAAAATGGAATGGCACATCTGTGTTGGGAGTGGCACGACCACATTGATGCAAAAATGGAGTGGCACGATTGTGTTATGATTCACATTGTAACATCCACTCTTAATATGATTAAGAGATACTTGTAGTTATTAATTTAAATTTAATGCTTGTGTATGTTGCATTAATTGCATATAATAGCATTAGTGTAGGGACTTAGTTGAAAGGAATAAAAACTAAGTCAAAGTATGACTCAGGACCAAATTGAAAAGAGAAAACTAAGTGAGGCTAAAATCACAAAATGACCAAGGACCACAATGCAAATAGTGAGATTTAATAATCAACAACCCTAAAACCCTAAACCATTGTAACACCCTCTATCTTACGGTTTCTTTAGTTATTTTAAAAACTATAATATGAAAATAATTATCAGAGTGTTGGTGTTACTATCACTTTTACCCGAGTAAATTTTAAACTTTTACCAAGTTAATTAATTGACTGTCATTTGGGTTGGTCTCTAATCTTGGATTCTCTCAATATCACAGCAGAATAAATACACATAGCATACACCTGGATTAACTATACATAGACATGCATTATTAACTAAATATAATCAATTAACTATTGGGTATGGAGGCAACAATCCTGCCACTCATAACCCCATTAAATAGTCTAATCGTTAATCCAGCCTAATTCATATACAGATAAGTTATAATAGGCTATACAAAATAATCCTACACTAGCCTTTCTCAAAATATCATGAAGGCTAGCTCAATCCTACCATGTACTTATACTATTGAAATTAAATAGTTTATATGCCAGGATTGGACACTTCTTCATACTTTACTTTCACCTCCATCTTAAGGGAACCTACACATATGGCACATGTCAACACTATTGTGAGAAATGAATCTCAATAGCAATACAACCAGTTACAAAATTCATTAACCTGTACCACCGTGCTCGCACAGAAAACCTCTACATTCTTTCATAAAACATATAACATACTATAGGGAAGCAATGAGTGTAGCATTTAATCATGTTATGTACTCATATGTATGCATGTGCATTTAGAACATATCAAATTTAAAACATGGGAAGTGTATTCATCATCATTCTCATCATAAAACATTTCTTATAAAACACATGTGGGATAGTAAACATAACATCATTTCATTTCCATAACATGCGAGCAGTACATAAAACACCATAAGAGTAATCGGGAGAGTTGCCCAGCAACAACTCCACGCACCACTGTCTATATGAATAAGCACATGTCTATTTAGCCATGCCTTAAATTTTTGTACATTCTGAGGCGTTCCCCAGTGGATCCAAGTACCTTAATGGTCTGTACCCCTTTCCAACAGATCATCCCTGACTAGTAGGATTCCTCCCTTTCATCCCAAATAAGGTTGGTATAACTCTCATGGGATCACCGTCAACTCTACCCGAACCATTTCCTCTCTGCTTTTGGGTAGATCATAATACTATGGAATCACCATCCAATGGATCACACTCCTAGTACACTATTCTCTACATATACTGTGGGGTGAATCGGCCCATGGTCATGGTTATGCTTAACTCTAAGTACGTGTTTCTCATATGGCCTTTGGGAGATGACACTAACTTAAAGTTTGCAACCATCACGGTGTTTTCAAAATCATCTAAGTTCAAGTAGATGTTTAACCATCCCAATTTATGGCACAAGCGTGGAATGCCCAACGACCATCCCATACCAACAATCGGTCACTCGATCATGAGCCTATCTACCCTAAGGTATACACTGAGAATACTTTCCTCTTTCCCTCTTTGTGTTTTTTTCTCTCTCTTTATTTCACTATCCCAAGGGTATCATGACCCAAAAACTCCTAGTTTCCTTGCCTACCTATGTTGTGACCCTTAATTAAGTTAGTATGAAGAATTACTAAGCTCAATTGCCATTAAAAACCTCATTTCGCAAGTTAGAGGGCTGCTAGTCAACTGCTGAAAGGCTAGTAGTCGGCTGGTGGCTCTCTGTATTCCTCAAGTACCAGACAGTAAGCTAGCAGTGGCAGCTGGCTGGTGGCTTTTTGGAATGCATTCTGGGTAAAAATATGAGCACGACAGTCGACTGCTAAGACTGCTAATAGACTTCTCAGTGCAAACCTGGGCCCGAAAGTTGACTACTAGGAACCTGGCAGTCGGCTGCTAAGCATCTGTCTACACTTCTGGGTTTCCAAGAACACGACAGTCGACTACGAGGATGGCTAGTCGACTGCTAGGTATCTGGCAGTCGGTTGTTAAGCCTCTGTATACACTTCTGAGTTTTCCAAGAACACAACAGTCGACTGCCTCTACTTAGCAGTCGGCTGCTATGCTTCGCTGCAGTTTAGAAAACATGATTTTGATAATACCCAATCCAGAATGCATTCTATTTTCAATTCTAAACATATGAGCTTAATTCCCATACAAAAAACTTTACTTTTCCTTAAACATTTCTCGTTTATTAGCTTTAACAGGTACATTCAAGGAAATCTAGTCTATATCTCTAGATGAACACAACCCAGCCCTCCCAATCCATTACAAGCACATATATGAGCATACATTCAGCAACACAACATCCTATAGAAATAGAAAAACATACAGAATGTAGGCTTAACCTTAAAAATAACTTGAAACATTTAAAATCACATCTATCAGAAAGTTTTCTGCATATTTCAAAAATGGAATTTAGGATGGATTGCTACCTTGATTCTTGCAAAATGTGTGTGTTTGATGTGTTAGGAATAATCCCCCTTTGCTGAAGAACTAATTTCTAGCTTCAATCAGCCCTTTCCTTTAGCGGAATCTCCCTCTTTTGCCCTAATTCACCCCTTCTGCTTCTTTCTCTAAAATCTGAAGGTTTGGAAGTGTGTGAAAGTCTTGGCTGCAGCTAGGGTTTTAGGAAGTTTGGGGAATTCGCTCTTTGGTCCCTGGGCTATTTTGCACTCTTGGCCTCACTTGCTTTTCCCTTTTCAATTGAGTCCTTAACCACACCTTACTAAACCCTCATTTATTTCCTTTTAATTTAGTCCTTAAGCTAATGCAACTACATGCATTAATGCAACATACACAAGCATTAAACATCAAATTAACAATTATCAAACATCTCTTTAATAATAATTGGAGGAGATGTTACAACCACAATTCCAAACTTCAGCATTTTTAGAGAGAGAAAGAGAAGGGCAAGTAGAGAGAGAGTGCTAAGTTAGGGCAAAGTGAAAGGGATAAACTTGAAAGAGGGGTGATTTGAGGTTAGGGATTGATCCTGTAGTAAGAAGAGGATCATTTGAGCACATCATACATGCATATTTTTGGATTAAATTTAGCTAACAACTCAACCTAAACCCCATTTCTGAAATATGCAGCCCTTTGTTGGAAAAATGTGATTTATGAATGTTTGAGTTACGTTTGGGGTTTAAACCTACATTCTCTATGTTTTTAATTGCTATTGGGTGATTCTTGTTGAATGGTTATACTCATTTATGCTTGTCATTGATTGTTAAAGTGGGCTTATTATGCCTTAAGTACGAAAATGTGGTTTAATCTTAGTTTAGAGTGCTATTAAGTGGAGTTTTAGGTATGTTATAGAGGCTATATGATGCCTAAGTGTTGGTATTGAGTTCATAGCTTGAGAAAATAGTTTGAGAACATGTTTTTAAGGTAAAAATCTAGGTGAAATAGTGATTTTTAGAACAGACCAGACACTAGCAGCTAGTTGCCAACCCTGGAAGTTGATTACCGTGTTCATCCTCTACCCAAAAAAGCAAGATAGAATGCTAGTAGTCGACTACCAGCCCTTGGAAGTTGACTGTCATGTTTTTCATTTTCTAGAAAACCTTCCAGAAAGCTAGTAGCCAATTGCCCAGCTCTAAGCAGTCGATTGTCGAGGCTAGCAGTCGACTATCAAGGCTAGTAGTCGACTGTCAAGGCTATCAACCGACTGCCAAGCCTTTGCAACTAACTACCAAGATTTTAGCAGCCGACTAGTAGCTCTCAGCCAAGACAGTTTAAGGGTGACAGTGAGCTAGTAGTTGACTGCCAGCATGGGAGCAGTTGAGTGCCAACCCTCTATTTTAGATAATGAGCTCAATGACCAATTTAAGAGGTAAATAGCCCAAAATCTCACTTAAACTAATGATTTAAACCTGGGATGTAGTGGGTAACATGCAAGAGATATAGTCACAAGTCACTAGGATGAGAGGATCCTTGTGATAGTGGAATAAATAGAGCAGAACACATAAGATAGGAAAGAGGAGAGTATTCAAAGCATATGCATTCGTGGTAGATAATGTAATAACCGAATATTTTAAAAAGATAAAACCTAATTTTTACGATAAACTCATGTAAGCGAAGCCTGGAATGACTTTTGAGGATGACGGTTTGAAACGAAAGGCCGTTCGAAGTCAGAAACACAATCGAATGGAAAGAAACGTGATCCGACGATCAAGAACTGACAGATGACGTTTCGTACTTCAATTTCACAGACGGAGGTTGAAATCGTTGCATGGAAACTCATGCCAACATCTGGATGGAAGTCGACATCCTGAAGTTTCCCCGGGTGATACGGGAAAAGTCAGAATCGCCCCTAGAAGCTTTAAATTTCCCGAAACCCTGCCATTTGTCACAATTCCTTCTCTCTCCTTACTTTATTTTCTCTCTCCTCTCTCTCTTCTCTCCTCCACCGCGCGCCGCCACCTGAGCCACCACCTGGCATACCAATTGACTCCCCTCGCCACCCTCGACCTCCAACAGCCACCGACGACCACCAACAGCTGCCAGCACAGTCAAAAAATGGCATTTTTCTCCTCCATCGTGTGAGATTTTTGCCAGATGAGATCACCGCCGTCAGCCACCGTTGGCCGTCATTGCCACCACCAGCGTGTAGCCTGAGCTGCCAGCTTCCTCCACCAACTTGCCGCCATTCAACGGAGGTATGATGTGCCCGGATCGAGGCATTTTCTGTCTGCCATGCATAAAACTTCGGGGTTGAAAAATGCCATCCAAACGGTTGTGAACCGCTGCACCACCACCATATTCAGACTCCTCGTCTTGTGGGCTTCGCTGTGGTGTGAATTTCAAGGCCAACCGCACTCCTCTGCCGTGAGCCACCGTACGCTGCCGTGCGTTGCCGTGCACCGCTGTGCCGGAGAATCTGGATATACACCGGGAGACACTGAGACCAGCCTGAGACAGATTTCCATCATCCGACAACACTGGTAAGGTCTGATTTGCCTAAAACTAATGAATTTTGATTGAATTAACTGCTGAACGCAAATAGGAAATAAATTGACCTAGGTAATAGGGTAATCGGACTTAGAATCAAAAAATGGATGACGTGATGAGCTTAAATATTAGTGTAAATATCCAAGGAATTGATTTAGCTCAGAATTTGAGACTATGAGAAGTTCAGAAGTGATTTGGAGCAACAAGAGACCAGGTAGGATGATTTACGCTTCCCGATTTCTAGATTTGACCTAGTGAATACCTGAATGATTAGATTTAATTGCATGAATTTGCGTGCTACTTTTGATGGACTAAATTTCATGCCTGTGTGCTGAAAACTCCATTTGCATGTTAGATGAATTGTTTATCGAGTTTAGATGCCATTAGGAAAGGTTTACTTAGGGTAGGGTACTTAATAGCTGGTATGGGACGGCTGTTAAGTATCCCGAGTACAGGAAGTTTTTAAATGATATTGTTTTTATTAGATTTAGCCTGTACTGCTAGGGATCACGTGATAAATCAGGATGACCCTAAGAAAGGTTTAAGGAGTATAAGGGGGGATAGCCTACACGGGGAAATGTTGTGATTTAGGCGTAATACCCTAGAACCCTAAGGAATAGCCGACCGTGAGCATGTGAGTTCGAATAGACTGTATGAGGATGAGAATTGGCGTATGTTCACATGCTAGGGGACGCCCTAGATGTTGATTCTCACCCGGTCCTTGAGTGAGTGATTGGTGTTACAGATCACACTCACAACATAGGCGAGATTCGGGTGATTGGTGTTACGGATCACACCTAATGATAATAGATGTAATCTCTCTAGACGACGTGCAATTGGACGATTTAGATTTGGTCGCAGAGGACTTGTGGCCTATATGGATTTAAATACACTGGGCATGGGATTTAAACTGATTTCGATTAATGATTTTCAAAGAAATGGATTTTTATGATTGTGAGTATTTGTCGCGATTTCCATGTGATAAATTGATTTAAACGATAAGGTATTTCACAGATTTTGAACTGATTTCGAGAAGTTATTTTCGGTGTGTGCACCATTGAGTATTCAACCAGATTTCGAACTGTATTTTAAACTGTAAATTATTCTACTGAGATTTTATATCTCACCAGGTTGTTTACTCAGATGAACAGGAACAAGGACAGGGACCTAGACGTTAGTTGGGCGATGCTTGGGTGATAAACAGAAGAGCAGCTTAGTCTAGGCTTAAATTGCGTTGTATATAATTATACTGATGTTGTTGTATATTGGTCTTCGGTAATTTATGTTTTCTGTGGTTATTGGACTGGCTGTATATTTGTAAATTGGATGACTGTTGAACTTTGGGATATGTTGGAAATACAGAGGAGACTCTGCCGGATTTTCGTCAGGGTTTACTACTGTAACCTATGTAATTAAGTTAGAATTCGCATTAAATGATTGTATGCCATATGTATGAATGTTAGTTTTCATTCTAGAGAAATTTATGATGAATGCATGCATATTTAGTTTAGCTGCATGTGAATTAGGGTTGAATGGAATCCGAATGGACAATGGGAAGTCTATTTGGGTTATGCTCAACCAGTAGTGATCCCCTGACATTCCCACATCGGGAATAACTATTTAGAAAAACCCATATGCTTTCGCTATGCAGATATAGGATTGTGTATGTTGTATTAGGGGGTCGTTACAGATAGGCTCAGGATCGAGTGATCGATTGTCGGTATGGGACAGCCATTGAGCATTCCATAGTTGTGCCATAAATTAGGATGGTTAAACATCCACTTGAACTTAGATGGTTTTGAAAATATCGTGATGGTTGTGAACTTTAAGTTAGTGTTATCTTCCAAAGGCCATTTAAGAAACACATACTTAGAGTTAAGCAAAAACCATAGACACGAGCCAGGTTACCCTAGTGTATATGTTAGAAAATAGTGTACCAGAAGCGTGATCTATCAAAAGGGAATGGTGATTTTGTAGTATTATAATCTGCCCAAAATCAGAGAGGAAATGATTCGGGTAGAGTTGATGGTGATCCCATGAGTTGATACCAGTCTTGTTTGAGGAAGGGAAATGTTGGGTAGAGTTGAAAATTATCCTGTTGGTTATGAGATGGTACTCGATTCCGGCTGAGAGATGTCTTAGAATGTACTAAAAGTTAAAGTTAAAGTTTAGAGGTGGCTGAATAGTCATAAACTCATGTATAGAGAAAGTGGTATGTGGAGTTGTTCGCTAGGCAGCGCTCCCGATAACTCTTATGATGTGTTATTTTTTTTGCTCATATGTTTAAAGTAAATGCATGCTTACTATCCCATAATATGTTTTATATGAAAGTTATGATGAGAATGATAAGGAATGAACATCCCACATTGCAAAGTTTATATGTTTTAGTTGTACATGCATAAATCTGAGCACATAACATGAGAGTATGCTGCATGCATTGTACCCTAATAGCATGTATTATGTTTCTATGATGAAAGAATGTAGAGATTTTTTGTATAAATGCGATGGTACATGTTAGTAGTTTTCAAAGCAGGTTGTATTGCTACTGAGATTAATTTCTCACATAAGTGCTGGTGTGTACTAGATGCGTAGGTTCCTGGTTGGAGAGGAAGGTAAGTTGGGAAGAGGTACCCACTATGAGGTTACATGAAGTAACATATTTTGGATAGTATAGGCATTTATTTATTGTGCTAATCTTTATGATTTTGAGGAAGGCTAGTATAATTCATTCCATGTATAGCCTAAATTATGACCATAGAACTAGATTTACCTGAATTTACTAGTAGGCACAATGATGGGGCCTTGAGTGGCAGGGATGTTGCCTTCATACCCTAATAGTTAAATTAAAGTTAATTAATGAGAAATTATGCATGTTTGTATATAGTTATTTAGATCACATTATATATATATATAAATGATTTGATAATTTCGCTACAATTCTTGAGTGAGAACTCGAGTGCAGAACTTGACCCCAAATGGCACTCAACTAATTAACTTGGAAAAAAGTTTAAATTCACTCAGGTAGAAGTAATAGTAACACACCAATGTTATGATATTTATATACTATATTCTTTAAATTAACTTTAAAGGAACCATAGGCTAAGGGGTGTTACAGGCATGGCCGTGTTGATGAAAAATTGGAGTGACACGGCCATGAATGTGGTACCAATGAACTATATGTAGCCACACCTTAAGGCAGTGCACCTATCAGTTTAGTCTAGCGCAATGGTGAGTATCAAGGTCGTATTCCATGGGAACGGGAAAGCCCAGAGTTACTACTTACTCGTTGTTATTTAGCCTAAGAAGAATAGTGTGTTATCTAAACTAAATCTAACTACTACTATTGAGCTACGGAGAGAAAGTGAGGCAAGTATTAAGATAGAGCATTATCAAGTTTCTAGAAAAGAAAACTCATTGGAGTCTTAGACTAGATGATATGTACACAAAAATAATGAATTATAAAATTAATTATGCTACCTGTATATAACAAATCCAGATTTCTGGTTGGTTTCAATGGATTTCTAAAACTTAAACCTCCCATTGGCTATTCGTGTCCAATGGTCAAGTATAGATCAGCATTAATGATTATTAGGAGTTCCTTCTGGTCCAGAAGTTGTCAACCTCTTGGTCCAAGCGAAGATTAATTGTTCTCTCTAGTCAGTTTTCCAATTCCAAACATCATCGGGTAGAGTATTTGAGAGGAATCTAAATAGTTTTTGTTACCACGTCTCATAATAAAAACTTGATTAATCTTTAACTAGAGGAAGATCACAATTCAATTCATAACTCAATCATGTTCAAATCAAAATATCAACATAGTCTAAGAACCCTAATTGGGTTCTACCAATCTAGCTACTAATATTTATGAATAAAATGATAGGAAATATAATAAAGGGAGAAGAACAAAATGGAGACAAAAACACCCTCATCGGTCAAGTTTTGGATGAATAGCCTTGACTCTGAACTCCTCCTTGATTATGCTCCTAATTGCCTCTTGATGCTTCCTAATCTCTTCCTTCAATTCTTGATTGAATCTCCATGACTTGTGACCTTTGTGGAGAGGCAAGGGAATTGAAGTATTAAGCTCCAAGGATTAGCCAGGATTGTCACAATCCAAGCTACTCTAAGTGCTCTTAGTTTCCCTCTCTTGATCGCCTTCGAAGTGATGCCTCTCCTCCCTTTTGCCTTCTCCTAATTTTAGGCAAGCGAGACACCTCTCTAGGCTTCCACACGGCCATGTGGCAGCCTAGAAAGTGGCATGGCCGTGTGGTAGCCTAAGTGGATGAGATAGCCATGTTGTAGGCCATGTTCTAGAAGACATCTGTCCGTGATGTTTTTTGGCTATTTCTTAGTTGAAAATTGTTGATCTGGCCATGTAGGAAGGTGTATAAGATGCCTTTTTCATGTGGAGAGGTGTGTTATAGAAGATTTAAGGCAACATGGGCGTGTAGTAGGGTGTGGTCTAGAAGACTTCATGAGTGGCCATGCGAAAAGGTGCATTTTGAGGTGCTTTTAGCCTTTAGATGCTTGGTTTTGGTCCATTTCTCTTCAAAACTGCTTTATGCCTGGGAAAAGCTTCGATAACATGTATTCAAGTGAAAATATGGGTAATTATTCATAAAACACACAAAATATACCCCTATAGTGAGTGAAATTTAGCCATTAAATATGTATAATTATGTTTTCATCATAATACCCCACACTTAAACTTTTGCTTGTCCTCAAGCAAGCTTTCATTTTGTTCATAAGAAATAGTAATAGCTTTTCATAGTCAATACATACTCCATAGTCTATGCAACTTGATGCTATATGAATCTTAACCATGATTCTTGGCATTGCAGGCCTTTCACAAATAATAGAGATAGTTAGATTTAATGCATGTCCTCAACAAGCAATTCATTGTTCGATTAGGAACCACTGCCTCTCAGAGATCACTCAATGTTGCTTAAAAGTGTATATAGGTGGAGTGAAATCTCTCAAGAAATTTCATAGTACCATGCCTTCCGTATGCTTGCTTATAAATCTCATCTCCGCTACTTGCTAAAATTTGAATATCATGATCAAAGGGTCTTGACAGGGTTGTAATGGGGCTTGAGGTGGAGGTAGGTGAAGAATTTAGGAGAAAAGGGTACAGATATGTTGAAAATGCATGTGATCCTAAGGAAATTCCAAGGATTAAATGCGGTAGACATAGTTTTCACTAAGCATTTTAGTTCAGAGAATACCCCTTTCTGAGGATAGTACAGAGATTGCTTTGATAATTTTATTTTTCTCTTGCTTTATTTTTCCTTTCCTTTTCTTCTTTTCTTTCTTTTCTTTTTTTCTCTTCTTCATATATTTTTTTCTTTTTGCTTTTTTTAGTCTTGTAGTCTTTCTAATATTTAGTCTTGAACTGAGGGGGTATCTCAAAATAAATGGAAGAATCAGTGAATCCTTATCTATTGAGATACTGCATTTTAATCCAGATATGAAGAACAGCCCATACAAGTTTCAACATATAGGGTGGCAAAGAAAGATAGTGTAGAAAGAAAGGGAATATAAGGTGTAGATGTGTATATATGGAAGAACAAGTCAAGGCTCAATGATGGTCAACTAAGGGAAACACATAGGGTAGGCTTTTTGGTCATCAATGGCGTAACATAAGTTGCCCAAATCATATCTGATATTCAAAAATTCATGTAATTTTGACAAGTATTACAAAGCAAGTTCTAGAGACATAGTAAAATGAAATGTAATCTCTACAACAAAAATTTAGAGCATGTTTGTAATGAATGCTCTCTTGGCTCAAGTCCTCACATTTATAAGGTGTGGTTTTATAGGGTTCCTAAAATTTTTGATAAAATTGCTAGTCAAGTAATGTATGCATGTCTTCCTATCCATATTATCAGCTAAGAGTGTATGCAATGTAGAACATGATTAAAGATGTTAAAGCATTTAAGTGTTATAGAACTATTTTTCTTTATGAGCTATGAATTACAATTATTGTTTAATATAAATTAAAAAAAATGTTTTAGTTGTAGGGACTTGTGTGTTTTCTAAGTCCTATCAATGCTCTGGATCAGTGTAAAGTGGTTTATTTGAAAGTAATGATGTTAAATAAATGAAATAAATAAATAAATAAAACTAAAATTTTTTTTTGAAAAGTTAAGCAATAAAAAAAGAAATATAAAATAGAGAAGACATAAACTGGTTAAAGAATATAATAAAATAATTAAAAACTTTTATTTGAAATTTTTTTGTTTGAAATTTTTTTTTGAAATAAAATTGAAATAAACTAAAATAAATCGAAAGGAGTCACCCCACACTTGAGATAGACACTGTGCTCAGTGTATAACAAAATGGGGAGGACTCATTGAAAAACTAAAAGTATAAAATGAGATGAAGGAGAATGTTATTGATTTACTGCGCTGGTAGATTCTTAGGAGATGGTGGTAGAAGATCCTTAAAGTAGATTTGATGTGACTGTTGAATATGGCTCTCTAATCCAACTGAGATATGTCTGAGAGTGCTCTGGATAGTATCCTGGCATTCTCTGATTTCTTGCTGAAAAGCTTTGAATTCAGTAATATGATGTTGCTGAATTTCTGCTAACTTGGCTAATTGATCAGCTGAGATGCTGAGGTTTTTCAGCCTAGGGACTTCTGTTGCTACAGGAGATGGTGGATCATCTGTTCTTACAGATTGTGCATCATTTCTTCTAGCGTCTTTGGGTTGTATGGCCTGTTTTTAGCTTACCAACTTATACGCTGGACCATTATGGCCACGAGATGTGTATATCATTCGCATATTCATCATCTGCTTTAGACTCATCGGTCAGATGTATGCGTCCTACTTGAGTGAGGTTATTTATGCAATCATCTAGGACTCTTATCTTCCTTGCTAGTCGAGTGATGTATGGGCCAAAGCATATTGTACTCTTCTTGACATCTTCTATGAAAGTTGAGATCTGGTTTACTAAAATGAAACCAAGATCTACTTTCTTATGTTGATGCATGGCCCATAGGAGGAACAAGTCTGTCTAGGTGACAACTCCGAAGCTATCTCCTCTACCTATAATAGTATAAACTAAGATGGAATAAAGGTACCTTAAGCCATTAGGGAGGTTAGTGGCCTTGCAGCTGCTCAGTTTGTACCAGCTAGGCCTGAGTGCTATCTAATTCCACATTATGTGGGAAGGAGCTGTTGGAGCATAGAGGCATCCTTTATACTCATTTCTATATAATTCCTCCATTGTCCATAGGCCTAGATGCCATCCAAAGTGAGGTATGGACATAGAGAAATCTACTCCCCCTAAGCGGAATGAAATGGTGTCCGGCTTAGTCCACTCAACTATATGCTTCTTTAGGGAGAAAGTGTTACAAAACTTCAAGGTTAACTCTCTATACGTAGGTTCATAGATGGTGAAGAGCCTTGCAAAAGGTAGTGGATCTAGGAGTTCATGGATTTATCAATTAATCCTACTGTTAGGATGTCTTTTAAGTTGATGCAGCGCCTGGCTCCTATCATTTATAGCAAAAGACTTGGTACTACTCCTTTTGCTCTGCTTTACGGAATGTTAGCAATCTATGAGGAGGGGAGTTTTCTTTATGGGTCCCTCTTTTTCTTGATGTAACACTGTAGGATGAGGAACTTGACATGGTTTTGCATTGACCTGAGTTAGTTATGAAAGAATCAAATCTAAAGAGCATACATCAATCTTTGAGTGTGACTTCTGTACGTAACGTTATCCTTATGATTTATTTTGAAATAAAAGATGTAAGGAAGAAAGATTCTATTGCTAGAATCTTAATGCATGCATGAAAAGAAACAAGAACCTTGTTTGGGTCTTGCATGATGATGATTTATTTTATAAAAGAATGAAGTAAGAAAAAAGAACATGATTATTAAAGAAATTATTAAAGAATGAATCTTGAAACTAAAAGCATGAATCTTGAAAGAATGAATGTGACTATTAAAGGATGATGAATGTTGTACATGTGAGTAGTGAATGAATTTATGTATGAAATAATTAAAGATACTCCTAAAAAATGATTTTTATTGATTGCTCATGAAAAGAGAAAAGAGAGTTAAGGAAGAAAACACACTTACTTGGAGTGAAGAACAATTATGCTTGGGAGTTGCTCTTAGGGTGGCCTAAAATTTACACAAAGGATTAAAAGAATTTGAAGCTTACTATTTCATGTGGGAGAGTGTCACGGCTAAGCCTTTATATAGGCAAAGGAAATCATGTCCTCTTAGGAGAAGGGTTCCACACGTGAAGAGGGGGAAGGGGTAAGCTGTTGAAATTAAATTTGGATAAGCCATATCTTTTGAATTTCTTTTAAAAATTAAAAGGATTCTTGATAACTCTTTTGGAAAATTGATCATGCTCTTTTGGAAACATTTGAAAGATCCTAAGGATAAGTTGATTTATGAATATGTTTAAAATTTTGATGATCACATTATCCTCAAGAACTTGTGGATAATTTAAAGGATAATTAAAACTTTTGATAGAATTGAAACAATTTAAAAGAGCTCCCTATTTATTTGTAATTTCAAAATTTAAGGACAAGGCAAAATTGAAACAAGTTGAAATTAATTCAAAAGCCTACCATTTTCAAAAATTTAAGGATAAAGCAACTTTGAAAATTTTTTTAAAAGTTTTAAGATAATATAAAATAAAGAAGCTTTATATTTAAAATTCTGAAGATAAGCCTTTAATTTTTTTTGAATTTTGAAGAAATTCAAATTGCCTTACTTTTCGAAAGTTATTTCTTATGTTTTTCAAAGTTTTTAAGATGAAAAATAATTCAAAATCCTTTCATCCTAAATTAAAATCTTTTAAGACCAAAATCACTTGTTAAGGGAAATTTTTAATTTTTCAAAAAGTATAAGATAATTAGGAAATCAATTCAATTTTTTGAAAACTTGAGACTTTTATATAAAGAAAAAGAAAATTCAAAATTTTTGAAAGGTTTGAAAATCTTTAAAATTCAAATTTGCTTTCATGAAATCTATTCCAAAAGGTTATCTCTTATGATAGACTATTATAATCTTAGTGATTGGCTATCATGTGAGTTTGGTCTTTAAGTGACATCTTATCATTGATAAGTTATTGCTCAAACCATGATTGCTTATCACTTGAAACTATGATAGTTTATCATGATGGCTTATCATTTGAAGTTATGGTAACTTATCATTTTCATGATAGGTTGTCATGAATCTTTTAATCCTAGCCATTCTCCTTTTAGCTGGAATCCTTGGGGCACACTTTCTTTGTTTCTCCAAGTAAGTTAGAAAAATTTTATTGGCATGTGAGCTAATAAGATAAAACTAAAAACAAAAGAATAATATGTTTTTTTTTTGAACTCATTTATTTATCAGGTTATGAAGGAAGATTACTTGGTCCTCAAGAGGGTCTTCATAGTAATGCTTGAGATGGTGCTCATTTACCTGTCTGAATGTGTAAAGCTTCTAAGCTTTCCTGGAAACTTGAGAATTTATTAATTTATGCACTAAATGCAAGAAAAGATGTATATGTATATATGTGTGTGTGTGTGTGTGTGTGTCTATATATCTATGTACATGTATATATGTATATGTAGACGAGTGGTTTAAGCTTTGTCTCATTTTGGTGGAAACGAGAGAGGCGGGGGAATCTTGTAAAAAAGTGCCTTGAGATGGTCTCTGAGAGAGGCCAAAATTGTATCCCCTTCAGTAGGGATTAGGTTATCCATGATAATCATTTGTAGTTTGTCCATTTGACACAGATGAGTACAGCTTGAGTGCATAGGTGATTCTTTCAATTTCAGCACTTGGGGATCCTCTGTTGAGGCTGTCACCTTATATACCTCTGACCTATCAAAAGAAAGAGAGGGGTCAGTACAACTACTAGGCTTAGTATCCAGCAAATTGGCTAGTTTTTCCAACACTTGCTCATTGGACAACTCTTCCTCTTTTTCTTTCAATACTATTTGTGATGGGTTATTACGCAAGAATTCCTGAAGTTCTAACTCAATAGCATCATCTAAAACATCCATAGAATAAATAGGATCATCATGATATAAGGAATGCCTTAAAGAAGTAGCTAAGTCAGAATAAACCTTCTCTTGCTTCAGTTTAGCAGGGTAAGGAATAGGTGGCTGGTTCTCTATTATAGGACTCTTGTCCTCCACTTTCAATGGCCTCCTTACCTCAGGCTCTGGCTCTTTACTGACTGGCACATCCTGCACAATAATGTTATCATCAGTCAATAGCAAAGGGTCAGATACTTGCTTACTATATGTCAAAGTGATAACATTGTATTGCTCCCTTGGATTAGACTCTGTGGTGTTGGGAATGTCTCTAGCTGTGTCTCAACCAATATCTTAAACATCTGACCTACTTGGTAGTCTATGTTCTGAATAGAGGCTTGTTGATCTATAAGGATTGTAGGATTGTGTCCGTTTGTTGGAAACTGCTCTCTAAAGTGGACATATACTTCATGATCATTTCCTCCAAATCGGATTCATTCTCTTGCAATTGAGAAAATTGATTCGGAGTAGTTTGTTGTTGGGGTTGCTGCTGGTGTAACCACTGAAGATTTGGTGAACCTTGGGTATCGTTATTCCATCCATAATTTGGATAGTTACTCCACCTAGAGTTGTATGTATTGCTGTATAGATTGTGCTGTTGACTTAGGGAATTCCTTATGTAATCGACTTGATCGAAATCAATAGGATCAATGTAAGAGTTAACAAACATACCTCCTGCATTACATTGTACACTATAATACAGGCCACCACAGAATTCACAACAACATTTTGATGCTTGCTCTGGCTTCAGGAGTTCGATAATCTCCTTGGCCAGAGGATCACTTCGAGTTGTCAGAAGCTCTCTTTGGGCTTTCAAGAATGATGCATAATCCATGGTCACAATCTACCACATTAGCAAAACAACGTAACAAGTGCATAAAATAAGAAGGAAAGAAAGTGAATAAAAATAAAAACAAAAAATAAAATAAAACAAGTAAGAGTGGCTAAAGTAACAATTCACAAATTCACTCTAGTTTTCTAAAATAATCCCCGGAAACGGTGCCAAAAACTTGATGTGGTACCAATGAACTATATGTAGCCATACCTTAAGGCAGTGAGCTTATCAGTGTAGTCTAGCACAATGGTGAGTATCAAGGTCGTATTCCACGGGAATGGAAAAGCCCAGAGTTACTACTTACTCGTTGTTATTTAGCCTAAGAAGAATAGTGTGTTATCTAAACTAAATCTAACTACTACTATTAAGCTACGGAGAGAAAGTGAGGCAAGTATTAAGATAGAGAATTATCAAGTTTCTAGAAAAGCAAACCCATTGGAGTCTTAGATTAGATGATATGTACACAAAAGATAATGAATTATAAAATTGATTATGCTACCTGTATATAACAAATCTAGATTTTTGGTTGGTTTTGATGGATTTCTAAAACCTATACCTTCCATTGGCTATTCGTGTCCAATAGTCAAGTATAGATCAGCATTAATGATTATTAGGAGTTTCTCTTGGTCCAGTAGTTGTCAACCTCTTGGTCTGAGCGAAGGTGAACTATTCTCTCTAGTTAGTTTTCAAATTCCAAACATCATCGGGTAGAGTATTTGAGAGGAATCTAAATAGTTTTTATTACCACGTCTCGTAATAAAAACTTGATTAATCTTTAACTAGAGGAAGATTGCACAATTCAATTCATAACTCAATCATGTTCAAATTAAAATATCAACATAGCTAAGAACCCCAATTAGGTTCTACCAATCTAGCTACTCATGTTCATGAATAAAACAATAAGAAATATAATAAAGGGAGAAGAACAAAATGGTGATAAAAACACCCTTATCGGTCAAGTTTTGGATGAATAGCCTTGACTTTGAACTCCTCCTTGATTATGCTCCTAATTGCCTCTTGATGCTTCCCAATCTCTTCCTTCAATTCTTCATTGAATCTCCATGGCTTCTGACCTTTGTGGAGAGGCAAGGGAATTGAAGTATTAAGCTCCAAGGATTAGCCAGGATTGTCACACTACAAGCTGCTCCAAGTGCTCTTAGTTTGCCTCTCTTGATTGCCTTCGAAGTGATGCCTCTCTTCCCTTGTGCCTTCTCCTATTTATAGGCAAGGGAGGCACCTCTTTAGGCTTCCACATGGCCATATGGCAGCCTAGAAAGTGGTATGGCCGTGTGGTAGCTTAAGTGGATGACATGGCTAAGTTGTAAGCCATGTTCTAGAAGACATCTGTCCATGACGTTTTTCAGCCATTTCTTGGTTGAAAATTATTGCTCTGGCCATGTAGGAAGGTGTATAAGATGTCTTTGTCATGTGGAGAGGTGTGTTATAGAAGATTTAAGGTAGCATGGGCGTGTAGCAGGGTGTGTTCTAGAAGACTTCATGAGTACCCATGCGAAAAGGTGCATTTTGAGGTGTTTTAAGCCTTTAGATGCTTGGTTTTAATCCATTTCTCTTTAAAATTGCTTTATGCCTGGGAAAAGCTTTGATAACATGTATTGAAGTGAAAAAATGGGTAATTATTCATAAAACACACAAAATATACCCCTAAAGTGAGTGGAATTTAGCCATTAAATATGTATAATTATGTGTTTATCAGCCGTGTTGGCCTTGAAACACAGTCGTGTTGAGCTATGTTGATGAGCATGGGTCGTGTTAGCATTGGAACATGGCTATGTCTGCCTTGAAGTATGGTTTTGTTGGGAGAAAATAGGTCATGTTGTGTTTTCCTATGAAATTCGAAGCTGACAAAGAGAAAAGGGTTCCACAATTTTTTACCTTTCACTTGTCTTGGAGCTGAGAGACACATTCTAGACACTAAAGGACGACTGTCAATAGACTACCTTCAACCTTAGACATTGAATTTGTGACCCTTAGAGTTTCGTTTAAGATTGATAGAGGAGATTGGAAGCACATTAAGAGGCAATCAGAATTTTGTTCACTTGGAGATTGAAGACTGAAATTGTTCATCCACTATTCGAGTGAATAAGGGTGTACATATTTTCATTTTCTTATTTCTTCTTTGTATTTGATTCTATGATTTTATTATTCATGAACATGTGTAGCTAGATTTGTTAAAGCCATTGGGGTTCCTTAGTATGTTGGCTTTTTTGCTTTAATTTGTATGAACATTGAATTTGGTTTTGTAACCTTTCTTGCAATTATGAATGAATTTTTGGTTTTATTTGCTAGACATTGTATGGAATGCTATGTAGATTTCTTTTAGTAATTGATAGATTCTAACTAAAATTGGAAATCTAATTGCAAGGAATAGTTAATTTTTTCTTAGAGATGAGGTTAATTAATTGCCGGATTAAGAAGTAACAACTCTTAATAGTGATGAATTAGAATGATAATGTTGATCTAAAATCAGTTATTAGGAACAGATTCCAGTGGTGGGTTCTTAGGTTTAAGAAATTCAATTGTAACGACAGTGCAATTGGGTTTAATTTAGAATTCATTCACGGGTATCAAAATTAGATTCAATAATTCATTATGTTTTGTGTATTTTCTAACTAGTATAGGTGCCTATTGGGTGTACTTTTCTTGTCTTGATTAAATTCCTTTTTCACTCATTGTCATTGAAATTTTATTGTTGCTTTTAATCATTAGTTTAGTTAGAAATCACTCACTCTTCTTCTTAGGATAGATAACAAAGAACAAGGAGTAGGTCTATGCTTTTCCATTCTCTTGTGATACAACCTTGATACTCACCATTACGCTAGACTACATTGATAGGTTCAATGCCTTAGTTGTAGTTGCATTGGCAGTGTATCAACAACCACTAACAATAGAACTAGTTCTTCTCAAGGAAAGTTAGCTCCTAACTTGAAAGGACCATATCTAGTCATTTAGGCTCTACCTAGCGGCACCTATTGCCTATCCACCATTACAGGTGTACCAATACTGAATACGTGGAATGTATCAAGCCTTAGGCGCTACTTGCTACAAATTGTAATAAGATGATACCCTCCTTTTGGATCAATAAAGAAAAGTATTCTTTAGAAAATGTTCTCCCTTTCGCTCTCTCTCCCTTTCCTCGCAAAAGAATAACAAAATGCATTTCTCTTATTGGTTCTTAGCCCTCACAAAGTGATCATAGAATGATCCCTTTCCTACAAGATATCTTTTTGACATCCTATCAACCCTTGGCCCCCACCAGGCGATTGTAGAAAGATCCCATACCTAATGGATATATCTTTTGCATCCTATCGCCCTTGGTCCCCTTCAGGAAATTGTAAAAAGAATTCCTACCTACAAGATAGCTCTTCAGCATCCTATCGCCCCTTGGCCTCCTCTAGGCCATCGTGGAAAGAATCCCTACCTACAGGATAGCTCTTTCGCATCCTAGCAACACTTGGCCCCCGCTAAGTGATCGTAAAAAGAATCCTTTCCTACAGGATAGCTCTTCTGCATCTTATTGGCCCTTGGCCTCTACTAGGTGATCGTACAAAGATCCCCTGCCTATAGGATATATCGACCCTTTGTCCCTACTAAGTGAATTAGTGGATGATTTCTTGCCTATAAGATAGCTCTTTAGCATCGTTCATCGGCTTCAAGGCCCTTGCCAAGCAATTGGTGGATGATTACATGCTTATTAACTACTCATTGCACAAATAGAAAAGCAATATTTGAAAATAAAAATGAAACTTTATTGAAACTAAGGCCACCATCAGGCTAATCAATTGCTTGCACAAAGAAAACACTTTACCATCATTACTCTTTGGCCTTTTGGATTGTATGCCTATCAAACATGCAAACATCACAGTGTAAACCATGAAAACATGCAAACATCACAGTGTAAACCAAATGGCTAAATGGCCTACAAGTTATACAAAAAATCATAAAAAGTTCAAAGTCTCGAAGGCTATAACAACAACAATATTAAAATTATTTAATTTGAGGGATCAATACCCTTAAGAACACTCAAAGGATCCTTGCCTCCACTACTGCCTTAGTTGCTACAACCTTAACTGAATGGAGGTTCTCTCAGCAAAAATGTTGTAATTGGCATAACATCAAGAACATATTTGGAGCAAAGATCAACCATCTTTTTAGCATGCAGCTAATCCCCTATGGCGACACCTGGTTGCTCTTCTTGCACCTTATCCCCTTGAGCTTTGATACCACTCAGCTCACTTAGAACTTTTAGAAATGCACTTGTGTACTCTAGAGGCCCATCTTAGTGCAGATCATGAAGAAGGATCTCACATTTAAAAACTTTGTAGGCATAATCCACTCACTTTATTTGTCAGTCGGGATTGAGAATGCACATCTGGCATATGTTATTTTCCCAGCTATATTCTTAACATCCCCCTAAGCTATATAGTCTCTGAATGTTAGAGATATATTTGTTATGAAAAAGGTGATATAAAAAGCTAAAGAATTAAGTAACGAGTCAACTGATTGTGAACACAGGTCTAAACGAGGCCTGGATTAGGAGAAAATCAAGTTTTACAGAAATGGTATATTTGGGTAATTTAACCCAAAGGGCAGATAAGGAATTAAAGACCCGATAATCAAAAATGAAACTTTTAGGGAATTTATTATGAAAGTGGCACATTAGAGAAAATTATTTTTAAGATAGTGAAAATTCATTTTTGACCCAAGGACTAGTTATCATTATTTTTCAAATTTTCATTACTACCTTTTTAGTCCCTATGCAAACCTACGTATGCTGAACCTTCACCTCTATCTCCTCATTTCTTCATCACCTTAGAGAGAGAGTGTGAGAACTAGGAGAGACAAAGTAAGAAATCTAAAGAACAAGGTGTAGATCCAAATTGGAACTTGCAAAGGATTGTTAGAATAGTTGAATCTCAACTTTATATACCCAACTCAATGCACAAATCTTTAAGGTAATCAAAAAAATCTTCTCCTTCTCCCTTGGGTGTAAGAACCATGTCTGTCTATGGAAAATCTTTATTTTGAATAGAGATAGGAGATTTAAACTTGCATTCATGGATTTATATGTTGGATGTGTGCTTATGGAGCCTTTTTGAGGCCAACTTATGCTTGAAAACATGATTAAAAGAGTGGGTGAGAGATTTTTCTCCATGAACATGTTTTTGTGATGAATTTTGATTCCTAGCCTATGAAAACTTGATTTTTGTTGTATAGTGATGTTTTGGAAAAGTAAAAGAGTCTAAAATTGGTCCCAAACAAATTCTTAAATTTTCCATGAAGTGTTTTTGGGCCAAAAAGGGTTTAAACTCATATTTTATGTAGATTTTTCTTGAAAATCACAAAGTTTTAGAGACTTCACCATAGCTAAAATGAGTCTTCACTGTAGCTAACTGTCTTTGGCAACTTCACTATGGTGAAGTGCCTCTGTGCACTCAGTCATTGCAAACTACACAACATCCTTGAAATTCTTTTCTAACTTGATGTTTTATGCCTCTTCTCTTTTACAAACATCATGTAAAGGCTAGGGAATCATTCCAAAGTTATGATTTCATATTTGAAAAGTAACATAGGACAAAGTTTTGAAGGGAAATAACTAGAAAGATTGAATGAAAATACTTTTATTATATGGTCTAGCCTAGATAAATTTTAGATTAAAGGATAGGTGGTTGGCATGGGATGATTATTGGAAATTCCACGTTTTCTAAATTAAAATAGCCACTTAAATTTTCAAATAATTATTAGAAAACAATGTGTTGATGGTTAACCTTAAGTTAGTCCCAAAATGGCTATGGAGTGACCTCCTTAGAGTTAAATCAATCATGATCAGGGAACTTGTCAGACTAGGATATACATTAGAGAGTATTGAATGAAGGCAACATTGGCCTGCCTTGGCATAGTGTGGGTGGATATGATCTATAATCCACAGAGAGGTGCAGTGATCTAGTGAGTGGAAATGATCTACCCATGGAGAGGCACAATGATCTTTATTTGATAGTATGGTCTTTCAAAAAATGAATAGGGATGCCCTAGAGGTAAAAGCTAGCTAACCTATATAAAAGAAAGTGCTTATACAATGTTTTTCTAGATGATTGTTTTATGAAAGTTGTTATATGAATGGCCATGTAGAGCAATTTGAAAGTTGTTTTATGAATGGCCACGGAGAGCTATGTGGAAATTGTTTTGTGATTGGTCATGAGAGCTATCTGATTTAAAGTTATTTCCATGATATTTCCATTAATTATATTATGAAATGTCCATATTACTATAAATTGCATGACTATATTTAGCATTGCCCACTAAATGACATATTTGGCATGACATGGCATAGTAGTTGCATATTATCTAGTGAAATTGTATTTATGATTTGAAACAAATGTGAATGTAAGAGTTATTTGTGTTTTTCACATCTGGTACCATCGAATGTGATTTTAAACTTGATTTTCTTTGATTATTGATATTTATGTCTCATATGTACGTTGATGTGTCCAGATGCCTAGTATTCAGTTACCATAGAGGTGGAGATCAAAGTAGTCCATGTGTTGGGAATAGGATATTATATGAGAATTGGAGAAATCATAATCTATAGTGTAGATGTACCACTACCCTTAGTGGGTTAGAGTGGGAATAAATATAACCATTTTTTTGGATGTTCCACCATCCCTAGGCTGTATAAGAAGGCCTTAGGGAACTTTTATGTATGTTTTATAAATAAAGGGTGGAACCTACTTGAAGTATGTATATGATTTTACCAACTATGTATAGAAAAACATGTATACCATAAAGGGTTATGGGTGGTATTGGGGAATGTTGACATCACCTTCCCAATTTTGCACCTAATATTTTGAGAACCTCACACATATGTGTATATGATGTAAATAGAAATCTATCTAAGTATATCTTAGCTTTTTATACTTTCGTTGCCATATACATTTATAATATATAAATATATACATATATATATACGAGTGAGAATCCCGAGTGTAATCTTAAACCTTAAATTAACCTAATTAAGGATTTTGGACATTAATCTAAAATTGAACTCGAGGTAGTTGAGGAAAGATATGTAGTAGCGCACTATCTCAATAGAGCTAGTATGTATTGTACCTACAGAGGTGGGATGTTACATATTCCGCCATAATACTGGTGGTCTCAATCGTAACCATTTCAAATAGAGACCCCACCATTTTTTGCCCCTGTTGTTGGGTAAGGACAACTAACTTCTCCCCCAAAGCCTTGATCTCCTTGTCTGTCTCCATCAAGCAAAATTTGACAGAAACAAGGTCCTCGTTGGTAGTGCAATTGTGAAGCTCTACCTTGTTCTTTTAGGCGGTAAGATCGACCTCCTGCCTTTTCACCTGATCTTGTTCAGCAACAACCAGGTCCTTTTCATCCTTAAGGGTCTCCAACTGTGCCTTAAGATCTACTGTGGTAGTGGTATACTCCACCTTTAGGTGATCTAATCCAAACTTCAGTGAGTCCCTCTCAACCTTCAAAAGGTAAACAACACAAGTTAGAATTAAAGCATAGCCAGAAATCAAAAAGTACAAAGCACAAAGAAATACTTTAACAAGCCCAGTTTGGCTTGCGATAGCCTCCAGGACACAAAGGCCCTAGAGCATTAGGCAATCGATTGCTTGAAGAATCCTAGTCACCCCAAGACTCTTCAAAGTCTCCTTTAACGCATCCTTTCCTCAGTAGTGAAATAGTGTTGTTACGGCAACAAAAATGGGTCATATGATTTGCCAAAAATATTTTGGCTATTTCTTTTTACCTCCTTCCCTTTCTCTGTCTTTCTCTTCTTTGATGGGGGATTTCCATTTCCTCCTCGAACTTAGTGCCCATGAACAACGAGAAGGCCCACTCACCAATCAATCGATAGATGAATCCTGCATTAAATTTGTAGGCACAATAAGTGAATTGCTTGAACCTTTACAACTCTTGTAAGGGCCAGCAGAAATAACTCTCCTTGATCGCCCTTGATGCGATCCTCCTAAAGAAGGGCCTCTCCGAGAGCCCTCACTAGCAGTTTAATAGAGGCAGGCATTATGCAAAGCCTCCAAATTAGAATTACGAGCTGCAAAAGCAAATTTTAGATGACAAAAAAGCATAAAAAAAAATCAAATCACGTAAATGAAAATAACAACATAGATTATACTGGTCACATTCTTCATTTCAATGGTTTCTTGAGAAAGCTTGGCAACGATCTCCGTCTCCCCCTCATCAAGACCACCCTCGTCAACCTTCGTGGTAGTACCAGATAAAACCAAGTTAAAGGGAGCAATGTCCTATTGTCCCCTGGGCATAGCCAAAAAGGAAGAATGCCTATGAGAGGAACAAAAAAAAAAGAGGCATTGTTCTAATGTTTTAAAGTCGAGTTTAGGCCCTCGATCAGGCATAGATGCTTATCAAACTTATGGATTTGAAGCTAGCCCTTATCCGATCAGGCTTAGACCTTGAAAAAATAAAAGAAAGTGAAACAGTAGGCTCTCCACTGGCCTTAGAACAAAACTCTTGGAAACCAAGAATGATTACCCAGGCATTCGCCACAAGCTGCGTTGGGCAGATGTTGCAGCAACTTAATAGACACATTTCAAAATCAGTTAGAAGAGGGAGGATCCTTACCTCCCATATTTTATATTGGTAAATTAAAAAACTAAATCCATCTTAGTCCAAGAGACTAGAGGGAGAAGGGAACTAAAAAATCCCAAAAGTAATAGGATATGGCCTAAGTTGAAATAACTCCTCCCATAGGCCACGAATATCCTTGAAAATATATATTTTACTTCTCACTACCCTAATCGTAGCTTTAGCATTGGCCAATGAACCATAGTGGTGCATAAATACAAGATACAGGTGACCATAGCTATCTATAAAAGATGTATTCTCCTCATTTGGATCATACACCAGAGAAACCCTAACAAGCCTATATAGGTTTTCTGTAACACCCCTTATTTCCATGATTATTTCTAAATTAATATCCTTTTAATTAATTAGATGAGTTTCCATAAAGTGTGATGAATTTTCTTCTGTAATTTAGTGTTTAGAATAAATAGGTTAAAGGAGAACACCTTCTTTCTTGTGTTAACCGAATTAGAATGTGAGTGGGAGGAAACACCACATAAAAATTTAGGTGCTTGTATTAAAGTTTATAGATACATACGACAATAATAAATAAGAGGAAAGGGAAAAAGTGTGGCACCTTTTATTCTTAAGTTTTGTTTTCCTTGGCCGTGTAAATGTACATAAGGATGAATGAGGCTAATTTCCATAGTAATTAGAGAAAAGGAGCCATTTGGTGGAAGAAATAGTAGTGAGGTGCTTAAGGTGCTTACATTAAGTTTAAGGTGCTTGAATCATTTGATTGTGATGCTTGAGATAATTGAGGTACATAACCACACAACTATAGAAATTGAGAAGAGAGAAAAGAGTTTAACATCCATTAAGTATATATATGCATTCGGTGAAGAAAATGAAAGTAAGAAAGGATTATGACATGTAGGAAGAAAAAGAGAACTTTACTTCTTATTCTTCCTAGCCAATCGTGAAAGCTATTAAGAATAGGTAAGAGAATTTGAATTTTTAATTAACCCTATATAAACCTACGATAATAGCAAGTAAGAAGAGGGAGGAGAGTGCAAAATTTATTTAAGTAAATATACATACATGTCAGTGGAAATGGTAAAAGAATGGAAGGGAGAAGAAGAGATGTGTGGCAATAGCTTTCCTTCTTTCTTCCCTTTTTGTTTTTATTTCATGGTAACCGAGAAGGGTGAATAAGGTGCCGGAATTACTTTTCTCTTTTCCTCCTTTTTTCCAAACCAAATGGCTTTGCCAAATCAAATAAATAAAATAAACAAAGGAAAGTGATGTGTGCTGCCAATGCTACCTAAGCAACTACACCTAAGGCAGTGAACCTATCGACACAGCTTAATGCAATGGTGAGTATTAAGGTCGTATTCCTCCAGAATGGGAAAGCCCAGAGTTACTACTTATTCTCTTGTATCTAGCCTAAAATTCAAAGTGGTTGGTTTCTAACTAATCCTAATAATTAACTAAGTGCAATAATAAACTACTAGTGACAAGGAACAGAAGAAAATATACAGAGGCAAGAAAAGCAAATCCATTAAGGAACCTATACTGGTTGGCAAACACAAAAAGGATAATGGATTATTAAATTTGACTATGCTACCTGTGAGTGAATTCTGATTCAACTTCAAATTCTCTGTCGGTCTCAATGAATTTCTTAAACCTAAAATCTACCACTGGTTGGTTCTTCCTAATGGTTGGTTTTAGATCAGCATTATTGGTCTAATTCACTACTATTAAGAGTCGTTACTTCTTAATCTAGCAATTTATTAACCTTAGTTCTAAGTGATAACAAATTGTCAATTACAATTAGGTGTCCAATTTCAATTAAAATCTATCAATTACTAAAAGAAATCTAAAGAGCTTTCATTACAATGTCTCGTCAATGAAAACATGGGCATTCATTCATAAAAGTAACGGAGATCACATAACCAATATTCAATTATCCATGCAAATTAAAACAACAATCCAACACAGTTAGGGACCTCAATGAATTTTACAAATTTAGCCACACATATTTACAACAGCAGATAATCCATCAAACAATTAATTAAACAGCATATAAAAATGGTATAATTTTATGAAAATCCTGTCTTCTCAATTGCCTGATGGTAGCTGCACAGATTGGTCGCCAAAAAACCATTGCAAAAGGACTGGAAAACTTCCAGAAAAACTCCAAAAAAATTAAAACCAAAGCTATCCAGAACTCCACGGGTCACGAGTTGGGTCAAATGGGTCGGATCCCGAGTTCTCGGGTACCCGACGGATCTGCACCCTTCCGGTCACTTAGACGGTGATGAACAGCTAGGGAACAATGAGGACGACATGCAGACGATGGACAGTTGGGGAAAAATCTTATCTCTTAGGTCCGTCGTGAATCTCATGATCCGGGACGTTACGGTAGCCAGCAAGCTGGGGGAGGTTGCGATTGGGTTGCTTGAAGTTGCAAGAAACGATGGCAGACGGTGGGTCGACCGAAAATGCCGCAGAGAAGCTCGAACTCAAACGGGTCATGAACTAGGTCGTGTGTCTTCTCTCGCGGATCTCCACTATTTTGGCATGTTCCGGGGGCTGGTTTGTATGAAAGTGCCCCGCTCATCATCCCTTGACACTGGAACTTCACCACGCCACCGTGGAAATTCGCTCAGATAGATCGCATTTCTCGGCTCTCTCTCTCAGGCAATGGGTTCTCAGGTCTCCTCTGCTTTTCCACATGGGTCAGTTCCTTTTCTCCTCTTCCCAGCCCAGTCTAAGGCCCAATTAGCATGGTCTAGGGCCTAATAAGCAAAATTGGCCCAAATGGCCTATTTTGAGTGCTCTGAACACTGTCTAGGCTCAAAATTGCTCTGTTTGCTGATGATGACTTGATAAAGTGCCTAAAAACAAAAAATAATGCAACTTAGGTGATTTTTAGAATAAAATTACATAAAATGCTCATAAAATGGACAATTCACATCAAGTAATTATGTATAAAATAAGACACATTAGAAAGGTGGTTTAAATACATGTGTGTGTGTACGATGAAAGCAATTCCTTACTTGCTTTTAGGTTAACTGAATGGGCAATAAATGTAAGGAATTAAATGTGTATATATGTATGCATACGACAATAGCATTTGGAGAGGGAGAGCAGCTTGAAAAATTAAAACAAACCACAAACATATTCGGTGAGAGGAGAAGGAGCTAACTTGGATGAGAAAGGAAGAAGCTAAATTATGTAGCGTGATTTAAAGTCTTCATGGAATTAAATTTTCTAATTCTACATTCCTTAAGATGAAATGCTTCCATTGACTAAATTGGTATGGTAAGGTGATGATGTTGTAGATGTGATGAAGCGTAGGTTATCCTTGCTCGAAAGAACTACAATTGGAAAATTTTAGTATGTATGCTGGAAATTTTTGGCATAGGATAGTACTAAACTTTGGTGAACTTGGATGGTTAAAATATGAGTTAAATGATAGGTACCTAAATGAAGATCACTAGTTAAATTTCAGTGTTTAATTATAGTGCTGCTCTTGTTGGCTTACTAAGTTCAAAAATGGTTTCTGAAAAACATAAATTTGCTTTTTGAAAAAGGTTTAAGAAAAATAACAATTTGGTTGGCTAGAGAAAAGAGAGAAATTATAATACATTAAGGTATAACAATTTATTTTTGGCTAATAAAGATCCATATGACTATTAAAAAGCGGGAATAAATACATGTCACTTTAAATTTAGTATGTAACATAAATCAAGAAAGTAAGTAGAATAAATTATGAATTTACATGATTATATATTAGAAGTGGAGGAAAAGGCATCATAGAAATTTTAATTCATGATATCACTAAGGTTAAACCATAGAAAGGATGAGATAGATGACAATGTAACATTAGAAATCCTAAGTTTTATTTCTTTTGCATAGGGACCAAAACCAATGTCTTGTTTGAACCTTGGTGACCGAATTACTATGTGATTTGTGAATGCATTAGAATGCAATTTATAATGGCTAAATGCAAGGGAGATTGAATTGATGATAATGTGAGGAATTGTAATTGCTATGTGTATATGTAAGTGACCAAGTGTTCACCATTCTTATAAAAGGGACCTAAGAGTCCACCATGTGACCAAGTGTTCACTATCTTCATCATAAAAGTGGCCAAGAGTCCACAATGTGACCACGTGTTCACAATTCTTATAAAAGTGGCCAAGTGTCCACATATCTTGCAGTGTGACCAAATGTGATTCACATTCTCAAGAAAGGTAAGTTTTAAGAATGGAGGATATATATATAGATGATTATTGATTATTTCAATCGTTATATGTATGCTTTCCTCATAAAAGAATGATAATTAAAATGAGAATAATCATCTCTATCACACTGACATACCAATTAATCATATAATGCTTTCCAATGTATTTATATGATAGAGATTAATTAATAAATGATGGAATGTAGAAGAAATTGTTTTCTGTACTTGCACAGTGGTATATGTCAGCGAGATTTAAATTATGAATTGTTAAGCTACTGAGAAACTAGTTTTCTCATTTGTGTGCTGATATGTATCAGATGCAGATATTTAACAATTTCTAGGAAAGATAGAAGTAGCATTAAAGGAGGTCCTTTTATTAATAGTATTTTGTAGCCTAAGGGTTTGAGGGACAGAGATGTTGTCTCCTGACCTTAGAATGAGTTTTAACAGTTCTCCTATAAATGCTATAATGTAACATTTATGAAAGTATATGTAATGTTTTATGATTTTATCTCTAATGCATTACATTTTATTTTTGCTGTGCTTTTAAGTTTTAATCTGAGCAAAAAAACTCGAACCTAATCTATTTTAATAATATTGTGATGGTAAGAATGATCAGATGTGGTTAATAAATAATTAAGGCTAAGAATAATGTACAGAACTTATCTATTTACATCGGAGGAGTTATAATACTAGATAAGGCTGTTACATCTACAAGCAATCAATGATTCACCAAGACATCCTGGACACACATTGGCCTCCTAGGATAGTCTCCACCTACTTCCTCTCTCTCTCCTTCCCCATTGATCATAGCTTCTTCGTCCCTAGACGGAGCCCTCATGACAGAGGAAACTTCTTCGCTACCAATCTCTCCCTCTCATTAGAAGACACCACTAAACTAGGGTTTCGAGAATCATCTTTGCCACCTATCTTTGCCTCCTAGAGGCAAATCAACGACAACGGCCTTGGGTCCATGGTTGAGGTGTACCAATCATCTCGCCATATTTTACAAAAAGAGCAAAAAATGAAAAGCATACCTAATACGAAGACTTTCTTCAAGTCAGAAAATCCCCAAAAATTCTATAGAATAAAAGAAGGGAGTAAGCTAGTAGCAAAACCAGTTGAAGAAAAAAGAGGGAAGGAGAAGGAATATTCACAAGAATAAAGCCTGAAGAACATTAGATCAATATAGTTTCTTCTTCCAAGAAATGATCAAAGAAAGAGAATAATTCTCTGGAAGGGGAGAGAAGGTTTGATCATAAAAGATCAATATGATTTCTTTTTTTCAAGAAACAATCAAAGAAAGAAAATAATGAGAGCTCCAAATGAATCTTGTAGGGGCATGGATCATGAGGCATGTGAATAATAAATCCTATAGAGAAGTGCATAAAGAAATTCCTTGCAACATGTGCAATATGAGACATGGATGATGAGGCATGTGCATCATGAAGAAAATAAAAGAATTCATAAAGAAATGGCTTACAGCATGTGCATTTGAAGATTAAAAAAAAATCAATAATTGGATTATCCAAGGAGATATAACCTCTTTCTTGCAAATAAAAATTGTGGATTGGAGGTTCTTGGAAATATTAAGAGCTCTAAATGAATCTTGGAGAGAATATTGAGAAGTTGGAGGCTTTGATACCCTAAAAACTTTTTGGGCAGGGTGTGATCAAAGTGAACCATGGTGGGCGCCACTGATAGTTCTTGAAATGGTCAAGAGACAAAATATGGAATATCCAAGTTGCAGAGCTGCAAAGCAATAGAGAGGGTTAAATTTATAACATTGGCTCCTACTATTTATGAGAGATGTTTGTTAATTATTAAATAAGTTAAATACTTGTGCATGCTGCATTAGTCTGCATATAGTTGTATTAGTGCAGGGACTTAATTGAAAGTGAAAATGTCATTTTTGAAGGGAGTTATTGTAGCTAATTGATTTTTGAAGTCTCGCACCAGTATTTTAAAAGCAAAAATGTAATTTTCCATATGATCAGAGAAATTGCCATTTAAGGTCGAGTGACCAGAAACACGATCCTAACTTTGGATTGAGTGAAAGGAAGTTGTGTAACACTCCCTTTAGCCTATGGTTCCTTTTATGTTGATTAAGGAAAATCATATATAAATATCATAATATTGGTGTGTTACTATTACTTTCACCTAAGTAAATTTAAACTTTTATCAAGTTAATCATTTGAGTGTAGTTTGGGTCAGGTCTCTACTCTCGAGTTTACACTCAATCTTGCAGTAGAATAAAATAATATAATATATAGGTTACTCTAGCTATATATACAAGCATCATGCGTAATTACTTCCATAATTAACATAGAATAACTATTGGGACATGGGGACAACATCCCTATCACTCATGGTCCCATCCAAATGTTTGCTAACTATTCTAGTCAATTTCTATGACCATACATATGCTATAGGCTATACATGAGATAAATTATGCCAACACTTCCTCAAAAATCATAGAGGCTAGCCCATTAAAGTAAAGGCCTATGCTATTCAACCATACTTTCTCAAAATACCCATGGAGGGTACCTCTCCTTAGGTTACCCCCAACTCTAGCTGATACTACACATCTGATACACGCCAGCATTGATGTGAGAAATAAATCTCAGTAGCAAGAAAACCTATTTTAAAAATCTGCTAACTTGTACCGCCCTAATTATACGAAAATACTCTACATTCTAATCTCAACATTTTAAACATTGTATGTACTATCAAGATGCAATGAATGAAGCATGCTCTCATGGTCTGTGCCCTTATGTATGCATGGAAATTGAAATATATAAGCTTTCAAGTCATGGGAAGTCATCTCAATATCTTGCTCTATCATAAAACTTTTATCTCTTACATTTCATATGGTAACATCAACATATTCGTCTTTAAAACATGAGCAAGAATCAAACATATAATGAGAGTTATCGAGAGTGCCGCCTAGTGACCATCTCCACATAGCACTTCATACATACATATGTTTGTGACTAGTCAGCCATAGTACATTTTTTTGTACTATATGGAGCATCCCTCAGTGAATCCAAGTACCGTGTAGTCACTGTCCACTCATAGATCATCCCAATATAGCGAGATTTAAAGTTCCCTTTCTACCCTAAAAGGGATTACTTATGATGTAGTCATTGCCCCTTCCACAGATCACTTTGTGTACAACAGGAATTTATTTCCCTTTCTACCCTATAAGGGACTGCTTGTTTAACTCATGGGATCATATCTTGGTATGCTATTCAATAATGTATATACTAGAATGATTCGGCTCATGCCATGGTTATGCCTAACTCTAAGTATGTGTTTACTTTAATGGCCTTGAAAATTCCACTAACTTAGAGTTCGCAACCATCATGAGATTTTCAAAATTATCTAAGTATAAATGGATGGTTACCCACCCAGTGCATGGTATAACCGTGGAACCCCCAAGGCCATCCCATACTAACCATTGGTATATGTCTTAGAAAGGAATCAATATATATGATTGTATATATAGCTAATTAGTATGCATATAAATGTGTGTATTGTTTTTTTATTTCTGTTGCGTTACGTATGAGAACCCCAGTATAGAAACCCAAACCAATGACACTCAATTATTCAACTTGGTAAAAATAAAAAATGTTTACTTGGGTAGAGGTAATAGTAACTCACCAATCTTATAGTACATTATATTAGATTATCTAAATAACTAAAAGAAACTATAGGATTAGGGGTGTTACAAAATCCACAAGGGAGTCGAGGGGCCTTTTTGTGGACTTTGATGCCCAAGTTAGTATAAGGGGTCCTTATATAGTAGTTTTAGGAGTCTTCTAGTTGCAAGATCAAGATTAGCACACTTGGTTAGGTAAGGGCATTCGAGGGGATCTACCTGCCTAGGGCCGATCAGGGCAATAGATATGCCATGTGGCAGCATATTAGAGGTGTACCAATTTAGATATACTAGTTTCCATTAAACATGCTTGTGATACAGGTCTACCGATCATTGTTTTCCATTTTTCAAAATTTTGAAAGCAACTAACCCATTCTAATGGATGGATGAAAATGATCAAGCATTCCTACAACTCAAACAATATTTTACAAACCCATTTGTGCTCTCAAAACCACAGCCTAGGGAAAAAGTATACCTCTACCTTGCTATGACCCTCTTTGCTAATTCGCAAGGAATAAGCAGACCAATGTCCAATTTACTGCACTAGTCAAGCCCTTTAAGGGGTGAAAATACATTATCAAAATGTCGAAAAGCTAGCTTTCATTTTGGTAACATGAGCAAGATGGCTTCACCCATATTTTCAACAACATTCTATCATCGTTTAATCAAACCGACCCTTCAGGAGACTCCTCTATAAGACTAATCTAGTTGGATGACTAACCACTTAGGAGATTAAACTCTCAAAATTTGATATTACCTTTGAATTGAGAAAAGCCATCAAGGCTTAAGCAGTCACTGACTTCATTGTATAGATGATATATAACCCTTGAGCGGATCCACCACAAAAATTGAAGAAATACCTCCATGTTGACGAATCCTACAGATACACCTATGGTGTATGAATTATTGTTGAAAGCCCATCGGGCATCAATATAGAGAAATCAGTTTAATTTCTCTTTAAAACATCTAACAATCAAGCAGAATTTGAAGCCCTCCTATAAGGACTCTAATTGGCTTAAGAACTTAGAGTCGATCGATTGCATCTATTTAGCGATTCATAGTTGGTTGTTAATTAGATAAATAAAGAGTACAAAGCTAAAGATTATACAATTAAGCAATACGTTCATTTGGTAAAGCAACTAACGAATCAATTTAAACACTCAAGTTGGAACATATCCCTTAAGATACAAACATAAGGGCAGATGCCCTCTTGAAGCTAGCAAACAAAAACTTAAGAGGAATCTACAAATCATTCATAAGAAAACAATTGGAGACGCCAAGTACCCAAGAAATAGAAATCCTCCCTATTGATGCTAATCACAAGTCTTGGATGACACTGATCATCTAATTTCTCTAGGAAGAAATCTTACCTTCCAATTAGAACGAAGCACAAAAGATCCAATGGAAATCTACCAGATATGACAAATGGGGAAACAACTTGTACAGAAAATGCTTTCATCGCTACACAAAAAATGCATAACTCTAGAACAATGAGCAGTACTCTGTGAACTCCATGAAGGGATATGTAGAAGTCACTAGTCCACCATTGTCCTTTACTAGCCTACCTTAGTGAAGGATGCTAAAATACACTGTGATTCATCTCAAAATCACAACAATTTCTTCCACATTTTGGCCAATGAAAAACATATTATTTCCTCCTCATGGAATTTTGACATATGGGGAATGGATATCCTAGGACCTTCCCAAATCACTTAAGAGCAAAGGAAGTTCTTAATAGAAGCAGTGGATTACTTCACCAAATGGATTGATGTCGAACCACTAGCAATTATAACCTCCCAGAAAATACAAAAATTCCTATGGGAAAATATGATGAGCTACCAATACAACTACACTTAAGGCAGTGAAGTTATTGATGCAATCTAGTGCAATAATGAGTATTAAGGTCGTATCCCATGGGAAAGGGAAAGCATAGACCTACTCCTTATTCTTTGTTATCTACCCTAAGAAGAAGAGTGATTGATTTCTACTAATGATTAAAAGCAACTTGTCAAAGATCAGTGACAATGAACGAGAAAGGAATTTAATCAAGATAAGAAAAGCAAACCCAAAGGGGACCTATACTAGTTGGCAAACACACATAAGATAATCAACTATTGAATCTAATTTTGATACATGTGAATGAATTCTCAATTAAATTGAACTTCTCTCTCGAGATAATCAAATTTCTAAACCTAAGAACCTACCACCGAAATCTCTTCCTAATGATTGATTTTATGTCAGCATTATTGTTCTAATTCATCACTATTAAGAGTTGTTAGTTCTTAATCCGGCAACTAATTAACCTTATCTCTAAGTGAAAATTAATTGTTCCTTGTAATTAGGGTTTTGATTTTAGTTAGGATCTTTTGATGCAACTAAAATAAATCTAAATAATATTCCATACAACGTCTTGTAAAGAAAATTTAGCATTCATTCATAAGTGCAAGAAAGGTTACAAAATCAAAATTCAATGTCCATACATTCAAAGAAAAAATGCCAACTTAGTAAGGAACCGCAATGGGTATAACAAGTCTAGTTACAGATGTTCATGGGTATAACAATCATCAAATTCAAGTTCAAGAAGAGAGAAAGGAAAGAAAACATGTACACCATTTTCTTCTCTCGAACAAAGGATGAAATGCCTCTTTCTTCAATCTCCAAGTGCTTAAAGTTATGATTGTCTCTTAATGTAATTCCAATCTCCAAATCTCCTATGGAACTTCTGTAATATCCGCCTTTTCATATCCTCAGGTATGTTATAAATTCTTAAATTTAGAAATTTCATACCTAAATGTCCATGTTTAAATTGCCTTAGGTTTTCTTAAAGTGGAGAGGGACTAAATTGAAAGAAAAGTGAAAGGACTAAAGTGAAAAGAGAAAAGTTCCTAAAAATATCTAAAGGTAATGATGACATTGGCAAAACATCTAGGCACATTAATGACGCATAATTATGACATTGTAAAATATCTAAAAAGTAATCATTACTTTGGAAAAATATCTAGAAAAAATATCTAAAAGTTATGATTGCTCTAGGAAAATATTTTAGGGACAAAATGGCAAATTTGTCCCAAGGGTAAAATGGTAAATTTCACCCAAGGGCAAAATGGTAATTTAACCTAAGGGCAAAATGGTAATTTCACCCAAGGGCATAATTGTAATTTTACCCAAGGACAAAATGGTAATTTTACCTTAAGGGTAAAATAGTTATTTCACTTAGAAACTTTATAACCCCCCAATCCTATAGTTCATTTTAGTTAAGTAAATAATATAATATAATATACAGGGTTGGTGATATACAGGGTTGGTGAGTTACTACTATCCCTACCTAAGTAAATTTTTAACTTTTACCAAGTTAAATAATTAACTACTACTAGTTTGGGAATTCTATACTCGGGATACTCACATGAAATGTTGCAACGGAAAATTATTTGAATCAACTAAATTAAAACAATATATATATATACATTCACATTCATTTAAAATATTCATAAGTGTCATCCATTAGACATGTACCTATGGATATGCAAGTGTGTTAGCTATGATAAGGAGACAACAAGCCTATCACTCATACCCATTTAACAAAAATTACTAGTGAATTCCTAGCTCACATATCCTAATATATATATATATGCCCTTGTCCTATACACCAAAAATTATCCTCCTGATCCTTTCAAAATATTAATAAGGATTCAGGGTAGCGGGCATGTCAAAATTCTACTATACAATCTAAAGACTCTATGTAGTTAGGGAGTGGGAGGAACATCCCATACATATATGACCTATGATTCTTTGATAATAGGGAAATACCCCAGGAAGGGTATCTCTATCAAATCAACTTCCACTTCTAGTAATATTTGGTGCCTAGGCATCTAATACAAACTAGCATTTTTAATGAGAATAAATCTCAGTAGCAATAATAATCAATTTATAAAATTGCTAGTTGTACCACCATAAACTCATACGGAAAATTCTACATTCTTTTCAACATTATAGAAAATATCATAGCTATTGGGTCACCATACACGAATATATTCGTATTTTATACTCTCACAATGCATACATAACTCATTTAACATCCATCCCATAGAATATACATATATTCATAAAATATAATCATATTATATGAAAATTAGATTTCATTAGTAACATGATTTCATTCTCATAAAGAGCATTAAGGAAATAAGAGAACTTCTCATTGGCCTTTGTAACACCCCTTATCTTATCTTAACAATGTCATATAACATATTTAGATAAGTGGTTACATTATTCTTAGCCTTTTATCTTGTTAATGTGCCCAAGCATTTAATCCATTAGTAATTTAATATATAATTAGGTTTGTGTTCTTTTTCTCAGGTAAACATACTTTTGCACAACTAAAATAAAATCTCATACATCATAGCAAATTTTATAAAAATTTTCATATCATATATGATGATTGTCTGTTACATCATTCAGTATACATATACCAAGATATATGAAGTACCCATCCATAAGGAGTAAGGAGACAACAAGCCTGTCACTCAAACTCCTCTTACAAAATACTAGGGATGAGCAGGTTCTTCATATATCCTTTCTCCTGTAATTGCCCTTTTTTCCTTTTTCTATATACAGCCAAAAATAGCAGTCTTAATTCTAAAGTGCCCCATTTACTTTGGGTAAAGTTCTATAATATACATAATATATATATCTTTTAGTATGGTGAAAGTCCCTAAGAAGGGGACTTCCATTGTTGCTATCTCGATCTCCAGGATCATACAATATCTAGGCATCTGATACATATTAGTACAATAATGAGAAATATATTCCCAGTAGCTAAACAAACCATTTCTTTAAAATAACTAATATGTACCACTTTATGAATATAGAAAACATTTCTACATTCTATTCGGTTTCAAAATTCTTTTCATACAATTCTAAGGGTATGTAATATGTGAAACATGTGTGTATGCATTTATGAACATGAGATATACAGCATGGGATCACATTGATGAAATATATGGTAAGATTTCAATGTTCGTATACAATAAAAATTCACACTTATAACACATTCATGCATTATGAATAATCACAATATCTCCTTAATGTTTTATTCTTTGGAGGTATAAACCAGATCATTCCCCATAAGGTTTTATTCTTTGGAGGTATATACCAGATCATTTCTTCTTACAGTTTAATTCCTTAGGAGTATACACCAGATCACTCCCCACAAGGTTTTATTCTTCGGCCATTACAACTAGCATTTCAAGCCATTCAATCACATTCACATAACTTTAAACATATTTTCATCAAAGGCAAAATGCATTCAACATTTCATTTACATTTAATTATCTTATCATTTTTCCCTTTTTCTATTAGCTTAGGCCATTTTATAATGCACCTTAGGCTACTTTCCATTAACATATACATTTAGCCATTCAAGGGAAAATGCACATAGCATTCAGCCAAAGCAAGAAAAGCATAATGAATTGGCATTTCTAACCCATTTGGCTCACTTCTAGCATTATTTCTACTATTTAGACATTATGGTAACAATTTCCATAATTATACATAACACTTTCTCACACCTTAAAATTAGGTAAGTGCACTTTAGGCCATCCTTTTTCATACTTTTCTAGCTCATTTTTCATGTCAAATGTGACAATGCACATAATCTTACAACTTCACATTTTTAAGCACACTTTTAAGGTGAAATGGTAAAACTTTAAAATGGTACATTTGCTATAAACATAAAAAAATACCATAACTTTCTCTCTCCTCCTTTCTTATAACTAAACTTATAAGGTTTTCTAGCCATTTTCCAATGAAATTTCAACACCATATACATGCATCCATTCGGCCAAGATGGGTAAGTCACTCTTTTGGTTAATGGTGAAGTTAGAAAATGAGAAAAGTATCAAGACATCATCCTAACCAAATTTTCTCTCTCTTACCATTTTATATCAAGTTCTCTCACTACTTTTGGACATATTTTCAAGAAAATTTCAGCACCCTCACCATGACAACCATTCGGCCAAAGAGAGACAAGCATGGAAATTAGGTGTTTTCACCATTTTGCTTGCAACACAATCATAAACAAATAGATCTCATGCAAAATTACCATTTTCTCACTCTAATACACAACATTTCAGCCATGGTAGACATTAGGGTTTTTCAAGAGTTAGGTTCCAATATTGAGAAATTTCTATCTCTTGTGTTATCAAGCATTTCAACATATCTATAGCCATAAACACAACAAGATTTCATCATACGCAAACCCTATTCAAGTAAATCTTTCATAAGAATGTAGAGAGAGAAAACCCATCCTTCTTACAAGTTTAAGAACACTTTAATCACACCGTAAAACAAGAAAAGAATAGTTTAGGCATGTTTAGCTACCTTAAAAATGCAAGATTAGTGAAATCTCCAAGTTGTTTTGCCTTGAAATCCTTTTTCTCCAAGCTAGGATGTGTGTTCAACCAGCACCCTTTCTCCCTCACTTGTTTGACTTCTTCTTCTCCTAAAGGAAGAAGAAGACTTAAATTAAGGTTTTGGTGAAATTACCAAAATACCCTTGGTGTGAAATGACCAATTTACCCTTACTACTTCTCCTGTTCAAGAATGGCATCCACTCTCCTTAGGAATGTAATTTTGTGGAACTTCCATGGGCTGGGGCGTTTCTGCCCTTAAGAATTTTGAAATTCCAAAATTACCCCTCATCTTTTTGGAAAATTACCAATATGTCCCTAATGAAATTATCATTTTACCCTTTATGTCCAAATGGCCATTTTAACCCCATTTTTCACCCTTTTTGAATTTAATAGGCAAAAATCACTTAAATAACGTTTCATAAAACTTATTTTTATGAAATTACTAATTTACCCTTCATTTGGAAAAATTATCTTTTTTCCCTTTATGCTAATGTTATTATTTTTACCCTTATTCTTTCTCCTTTTGAAAATAAAAGGGTAATGACTTCCCAATTCTATTTCCATGAAGTATTTAGGTAATAATGAAAATTTTCTACCTTAAGTAAAATTACTAATATGCCGTTGGGCTAAAATTACAGTTTTTCCCTTTTCAGGGAAAATTGCCATTTTGCCATTAAAGTGGGCATAATCACTTCCCAAACTAGATTCTTCTTCTCTCTTAAATGAAAATAATGAAAGTCCTCAAATATAATTTCATGAAATAGGAGAATAAAAATTTACTTTCTCTTTATGGTAAAATTACTATTTTACCCTTCCTTGCCAAATTTCCAATTTTGACCCCTTTATGGCAAAAGTGATTCTATCTTGATGAAAATGTCCATTCTATCTCTTTGATGAACCATCCTTAGCATCACATAAATAATAATAATAATAATAATAATAATAATAATAATAATAATAACAATGCCATTATAAAATGCAAAGTATTAGGGGCGTGTGTTACAGCCTTCGCCAAATCACATCAATCATCATATAATAATGATAATAAGAGAAATCAGGAGGGTCGTCAAGCGAACCACTCCCATTGGCAGTCCTCAACTGCAACATCATATTTGTGTATATCTTGGAGCGTCCTTTAGTGGATCCAAGTACAATAGAGTCCCCACATTGAGTCCACACATTGAACACATAATAGGGCCCTTAAGACGTTATTCATGAGTATATACATTAGGGTGATTCGGTATATACTATAGTTATTTGAAATTCTATATACATGAGCTTTTATTTAATTTGGCCATTAAGTTCACTAACTTAGCATTTATAACTATCACGAATATCGTAGAATGTCTAATCACCGTCCTATACCAACAATCAGTCATTTAGTTATGAACCTATCTACCAATAATACATATACTAAGAATACAATTCTCATTTCTCTTATGTATTCTTGCTCTTTCCTTCTTAAATCTTGTTATATTCTTGCTCTTTCTCATTTCATTTCAAAGCACATGTTAACCTTCTTGTATCCTAGTTTTAAATCCTTTGTTTGAGGAGAGTTTTTGGACTTAAATCCTTTTAAACAAGTTATTGAGTTCATAATTCACTCACATTTTCATCACAAAGGCTGGCAGTCGGCTGCTAGCATTATGTCTAACTTCAAAATTCCAACTCGAGACCTATCAGTCGACTGCTATAGGGTTGGAAGCCGGTTGCTAGCTTACTGTTGGGCCCGATAGTCGGCTATTTTGGAAAACTTCTTCTCATCTCCTATTCTTTTTTCCTAGGTTGCCTCTTATGGTGATGATTGGTCATATAATACCTTTACTAAGGGAATGGTTCTATTTCTTAATTGTTTGATCTCAGTGCCAATGATTTTTAAAGGTTTTGGAGTATAAGTTTAATTATTTTTCAATTACACTCCACTGGCATCAAGAATATGGGAAGGATTGGGACGATATTTACGGAGCTAAGAAATATGAAATACATTATGGAGATTGGATAGAAATGGCAATCTGATAGGCAAATGAACCAATCTTTTTTAGGACTTGAAAGGGTCCAATGTATCTCGAATTTAACTTCTTGGACTTAATAGCCCTACCAATACCGGTAATTGGAGAAACTCTAAGGAAAACGTGATCCCCTTCACTAAATTCTAGTGGTCTTCTCCTTTTATTACCATAAATTTTCTGCCTATCCTAGGCCTTAGCCATATTTTCTTTGATCATTTTGATTTGATCTATAGTTTGTTGAACTAACTCTAGTCCTAATAGTTATCTCTCCCCCACCTCAAACCAACACAAGGGTGACCTACACTTTCTCCCACACAGGGTTTTATAAGGAGCCATTCCTATACTGGAGTGGAAACTGTTGTTATAAGTAAATTCTATCAAAGATAAATTTCTATCCCAATTCCCTTTCTGCTCTAATGTACATGCCTTAAGCATATCTTCTAGAGTTTGTATGGTTTATTTAGTCTATCCATCAATTTATGGTTGATAAGCAATAGTGAAACTAAGTTTTGTGCTAAACGCCTCTTGCAAGGCTTTCCAAAATCTAGAAGTAAACCTAGGGTCTCTATCAGATACTATATTAGTGGGAACTCCCTGGAGTCTCACTATCTCTTGTATATAAAATTAGGCCAACTTACCTAATGAAAAAATTTATTTTTATGGGTAGGAAATGTGCAAATTTAGTCAATCTATCCACAATCACCCAGATTACATCATTTCCTGACTGAGTTCTAAGTAAACCTACTACAAAGTCTATGGAAATGTTTTGCCATTTCCATTCAGGAAACTCTAGAGGTTGTAACATTCTTGTAGGTTTCTAATGTTCAATCTTCACCTGCTGGCACACTAAGAATTTAGCAACATACTTAGCTATTTGCTTTTTCATACCTTGGCACCAAAATCTCTTCTTTAAATCTTGATACTTCTTCGTGGTACCAGGATAAATAGTATAGTTGCTTTTATGGGCTTCTTCTAAAATTTTATCCCTGAATTCTCCTAATTTTGGGATATATAACCTGTTTTGGAAGGTTACTACTCCATAACCTTTTTCTTGAATTCCTTTGGGTCCTTAAGGACATTAAGAATTCATCTTCCCCTTGGGATTCTAGGATTTGAGTTCTAAGGTTATTCTCAATCTTTATTTCACTCAGGCACATCCTATCTGGCAACATTAGAGTAGACAAACTCAAACTCCTAAACTTCTCAATCAGGTTCATTTCACTCACCATCATGTGAGCTACATGAAGAGATTTCCTACTTAGAGCATCGACCAATATGTTGGCCTTCCTTGGATGATACTTTAGCTCAAAATCATAATCTTTTAAAAATTTCATCCATCTTCTCTGCCTCATGTTTAATTCCTTTTGGCCAAAAAGGTATTTAAGACTTTTGTGGTCACTAAACAGCTTAAACCTCAACCCATACAAATAATGTCTCTAAATTTTCAAGGCAAATACTATGGCTGCTAATTCTAAGTCATGGGTAGGATAATTTTCTTCATAAGGTCTTAACTATCTAGAGGCATATGCTACTACTCTTTCATTTTCCATTAAGACACATCCTAGGCCCTTTTTGGATGCATCACAATACAATTCAAAACTTTCTAATGGGTTAGGAATATTCAAAATAGGTGCCTTGGTCAGTTGTTCTTTCAACACTTGGAAACTATGTTCACATTTGGAATCCCACACAAATGGACATCTTTCCTGGTTAATTTAGTAAAAGGCAACGCTATCTACGAAAACCCTTGAATATATCTCCCATAATACCCGATTAATCCAAGAAAACTACGGATCACAGTTACTTTTGTGGGTCTCTTCCAACCAACCATTGCTCCATCTCTAGTAATTACATGATTCAAGAAACTGACCTCTTCTAGCCAGAACTCCCACTTTTCAAGTTTGGCATATAATTGTTTTTCTCTAAGCAACTGTAGCATAATCCTAAGATGATATTCATGCTCTTCACTACTTATAGAATAAACGAGAATGTCATCAATAAACACTGCCATGAACTAATCAAGGTAGAGTCTAAAGATACGATTCATGTAATCCATAAAAATAGCTAGAGAATTTGTCAGTACAAAAGGCATTACAAGAAATTCATAATGCCAATACCTGGTTTTAAAGGTTGTCTTAGGTATGTCTTTTGTCCTTACCCTGATTTGATGGTACCCCGACCTCAAATAAATCTTAGAAAACATCGTCACCCCTTTGAACTGATCTAACAATTCATATAATCTAGGAAGTGCGTATTTATTTTTCATTGTTACCTTGTTCAGTTGCCTATAATCTATACACAATCTCAAACTCCCATCCTTTTTTTTTACAAACAAAACTGGTACTCCCCATAGTGAAGCACTAGGCCTAATAAATTGTTTCCTTAAGAGGTCTTCTATTTGGATCTTTAATTTATTTAACTCTAAGGGAGACATTTTATAAGGCATTATAGAAATAGGTCCCATACCTTTAACACCCCTATTATCCTATGGTTCCTTTTTAAGTGTTTAAAGGTATAATGTATATAATTATAATAATAATGGTGTGTTACTATCACTTCTACCTGAGTAAATTTTAAACTTTTTACTAAGTTGATTAATTGAGTGCCATTTAGGTTGGTCTCTACTCTCGGGTTCTCTTAACATCACAGCAGAATAAATATAAATAGAATACACCTAAATTAACTATACATAAACATGCACTTTTAATTAAATATAGTTAATTAACTATTAGGCATAGAGGCAACAATCCTGCCAATCATAACCCCATCAATTAATCTATTTATCAATTCAACCTAATTCCTATATAGATAAGTTAGAATAGAATATACAAAATAATCCTACACTAGCCTTTCTCAAAGTATCATGAAGGCTAGTTCAATCCTACCATGTACTTATGCCATTCAAACTAAACAGCCTGTATGCCTAGATTGGACACTTCTCCATACTTTACCTTCTTCTCTAGCCCAAAGGGACCTACGCATATGATACATGCCAACACTAAAATGAGAAATGAATCTCTATAGTAATGCAACTTGTTACAAAATCCATTGACCTGTACCACCATGCTCGCATGGAAAACTCTACATTCTTTCATAAAACATATCACATGCTATTGGGATGTACTGCATGTAGCATTTAATCATGTTATATACTCATACATATCCATATTCATCAAAACATATCATCTTTAAAACATGGGAAGTGTTTTCATCATCATTCTCATCATAAAACATTTCTTATAAAAAATATGTGAGATATTAAACATGCCATCATTTCATTACCATAACATATAAGTTGTACATAAAACACCCTAAGAGAATCGAGAGAGTCGCCCAGTAATAACTCCACGTACCAATATCTATATGAATGAGCATCTCTATTTAGTCATGCCTTAACTTTTGTACATTTTTAGGCATCCCTTAGTGGATCCAAGTACCTTACTGGTCCTTGCCCCTTTCCAGTAGATCATCCCTGACCATCGGGATTCCCCCCTTTTGTCCCAAATAGGGCTAGTATAACCTCATGGGGTCACCATCAACTCTACCCAAATCATTTCCTCTCCACTTTTGGGTGGATCATAGTACTATGTAATCACCACCATTCCTTTGAGGTGGATTACACTCTCAATACGCTATTCTCTACATATAATCTAGGGTGAATCAACCTATATCTATGGTTATGCTTAACTCAAGTATGTGTTTCTCATATGGCCTTTGGGAGATGACACTAACTTAAAGTTTGCAACCATCAAGGTGTTTTCAAAATCATATAAGTTCAAGTGGGTGTTGAACTATCCAAATTTATTGCACAACCGTGGAATGCCCAACGATCGTCCCATATCGACAACCAGTCACTCGATCATGAGCCTATCTACCCTAAGGCATACATTGAGAATACTTTTCTCTTTCCCTTTTTGTGTTTTCTTCTCTCTCTTTACTTTATTTTCCTAAGGGTCTCATCACCCAAAACTCCTAGTTTCCTTGCTTATCTATGTTGTGAGCCCTTAATTAAGTTACTATGAAAAATTAATAAGCTTAATTGCCATTAAAAACCTCATTTTACAAGCCAGAGGGCTGCCAGTCAGCTACTAGAAGTCTAGTAGTCGGTTGGTTGCTTGCTAAAATACGTCATGGGCAAAAATAAGAGCATGAAAGTCGACTTCAAGGATGGCTAGTCGACTGCTTAGTGCAAACCTGGCGCTGAAAATCGACTACTAGGAATCTGGCAGTCAGCTGCTAAGCCTCTGTCTGTACTTCTGGGTTTCCAAGAACACGACGGTCGACTGCCCTATACTTAGCAATCAATTGTTATGTTCTGTTGTAGTTTAAAAAACATGATTTTGAAAGTACCCAGTCCAAAATGCATTCCATTTTCAATTCTAAACACACGAGCTTAATTTCCATACAACAAACTTTACTTTTCATTAAACATTTCTCATCCATTAGCTCAAACATGGTAGATTCCAGGAAAACTAGTCTATATCTCTAGATGAACATAACCCAACCCTTTCAATCAATTACAAGAACATATATGAGCATACATTCAATAGCACAACATCCCATGGAAATAGAAAAGCATACAAAATGTAGGTTTAACCCTAAACTCAGTTTAAACATTCAAAAATTCATACTTTTCTAGCAATAGTGAACTTTTCAGAAAAAAAGAGGGGTTTATGATGAATTGCTACCTTGATTCCTTGCAAATGTGTGTGTAGAATGTGTTAAGAAGACTATCCCCTTGCTGTAGGACTAATTTCTAGCCTCAAATTTACCCTTCCTTCAGCAAAATCTCTCCTTTCTTGCCCTAGCTCGTCCTTTTCTCTCTCTACTCATCCCTTCTACTTCTCTCTCTAAAATACAGGCGGGTGAAAGTGTGTGGGGGTTTAGGGTTTAGCTAAGGTTTAAGGATAGTTTAGGTTATTGTATTTTAGTCCCTGAGTTACTTTGTAACCTTGGCCTCACTTACTTTTCCCATTTCAATTGAGTCCCTAGCTACCTCTTGCTAAACCTTCATGTATTTCCTTTCAATTTTTCCCTACGCCTATGTAACTATATGCACTAATGCAACATACACAAGCATTAAACATTAAATTAAAAATTATCAAACATCTCTTTAATCATAATTGGAGCGAATGTTACATTCTCTACTCCTTTTAAAATAATTTTGTCGTCGAAATTAAATGTACCTATTCAAATAATTATGGGTAGGACTTTCTCATTTCCTCTTCCTTTTCCCATGTCGCCTTTATGGAGATGACTGATCCCAAAAAACCTTAACTAGAGGGATGACTTTATTCCTCAATTGCTTGATCTCATTCTCGATAATTCTCAAAGGCTTTGGATGATAAGTTAAATTCTCTTTTCACTGTACTGTATTAGCATCAAGAATGTGGGATGGGTCATGGATGTATTTTCGTAGTTGTGAGACATGGAAAACATTATGGAGGTTTGATAAGAACAGGGGTAAAGTTATTTGGTATGCTGATCAACCAACCTTTCTTAGGATTTGGAAGGGCCTGATATACCTTGGATTTAATTTTCTAGACTTAATGGCTCTACCTATACCAATAACAAGAGATACCATGAAGAAAACATGATCCCATTCAGTGAATTCCAATGGTCTCCTTATCTTGTCAGCATACTTATTTTTTCTATCTTGGGCTCTAGCCATTCTATCCCTGATCATCCTAATTTGGTCCATAGTTTGTTGAACCAACTTTGATCTGAGCAATTATCTTTTCCCTACCTCATACCAACACGAAGGTGATCTACACTTCCTCCTATACAAGGCTTCATAAGGTGCCATCCCTATACTAGAATGGAAACTATTATTGTATGAGAACTCTATTAATGCTAGGCTTCGATCCCAACTTCCCTTGTGCTCTAAGGCACACGACCTAAGCATATCCTCTAAAGTTTGAATGGTTCTCTCTGTTTGTCCATCTGTTTGAGGATGATAAGCGATACTCAAGCTTAACCTAGTACCAAAGGCTTCTTGGAAAGCTCTCCAAAATCTAGATGTGAATCTAGGGTCTCTATCTGAGACAATGTTAGTAAGGATTCCATGAAGTCTCACTATCTTCTGGATATATAGATGAGCTAAATTGTCTAGAGAGAAATTAATCTTAATTGGTAGGAAATGTGCAGACTTAGTCAATTGGTCTACTATCACCCAAAAAGCATCATTTCCTGATTAAGTCCTAGGTAAGCCTACTACAAAGTCTATAGAAATCTTATCCCCTTTCCATTCAGGGATATCAAGAGGTTGCAACAATCCAGCAGGTTTCTCATGTTCAATCTTCACCTATTGACACACAAGCACTTAGCAACATACTCAGTGATGTGCTTTTTCATACCTGGCCACCAAAATCTTCCCTTCAAGTCCTTATACATCTTAGTGGCACCAGGATGAATAGTATAGTTGATCCTATAGGCTTCCTCTAAAATCTTCTCTCTCAATTCCCTTAGACTCGGGACATAAACCTTATTCTGGAAGGTCATTACTCCATAAGCTTCGTTATGGAATTCCTTTGGGTCTTTCTGGGACTTTAGGAACTCATCCTCTTGTTGGGCCTCTAGGATCTAAGTCCTAAGGTTACTCTCAATTCGTAATTCTCCTAGACATATTCTATCTGGTAATCTAATCGTAGATAAGCTCAAGTTCCTGAAATTTTCAATTAAGGTCACCTCACTCACCATCATCTGAGCTACGTGAAGGGATTTTTTACTCAAGGCATCTGCCACTACATTGGCTTTGCTTGAATGGTATTTTAACTCAAAGTTATAGTCCTTAATGAACTCCATCCATCTCCTCTGTCTCATGTTCAACTCTTTTTGATAAAAAAGGTACTTAAGACTTTTGTGGTCACTAAATACCTCAAACCTAGATCCATAAAGGTAATGCCTCCAAATTTTCAAGGCAAACACTATGGCTTTTAATTCTAGGTCATAAGTAGGGTAGTTACTCTCATAGGGCCTCAAATACCTAGAAGCATAAGCCACTACCTATCCCTCTTGCATCAGGACACACCCTAGACCCTTCTTGGATGCATCGCAGTACAGCTTAAATCTTTCTGACAGATTTGGGATAACTAGCACAGGTGCAGTGGTCAACCTTTCAATCAAGGTTTGGAAACTAAGCTCACATTCAGAGTCCCACCTAAATGGAACATCCTTCCGAGTCAACTTGGTCATAGGTATCACTATTTGCAAAAACCCTTGGATAAACCTTCTATAGTAACTAACTAATCCGAGGAAACTATAGATTTCAGTCACTGTTGTAGGTCTCTCCCAATGAACCACAACTTCAGTGTTATTGGGATTTACTGCTACCCCATCTTAGGTAATCACATGCCCTAGGAATCTCACCTCCTCTAGCCAAAACTCATATTTCTGAAGTTTTGTATACAACTACCTCTCCCTAAGCACTTGCAGCTTAATCCTAAGGTGTTGTTCATGATCTTGCCTATTTCTATAATATACAAGAATATCATCAATGAACATCACCGCAAAATAATCAAGGTAGGGTCTAAGGATGCGATTCATGTAATCCATGAAAATAGCTGGAGCATTTGTTAGGCCAAATGGCATTACAAGAAATTCGTAATGCCCATACCTAGTCCTAAAAGAGATCTTACGTATATCCTCACTTCTCACTCTGATCTAATGGTACCCCGACCTCAGATCGATCTTAGTAAACATAACTGCTTCTCTTAATTGATGAAACAAATCATCAATCTTAGGGAGTGGGTATTTGTTTTTCATGGTCACCTTATTCAGTTGTCTATAGTCTATGCACATTCTCATACTTCCATGCTTGTTCTTCACAAACAAGACTGTTGCTCCCTATGATGAAGCACTGGGCCTAATGAATTGCTTCTATAGGAGGTCTTCTATCTGAACCTTGAGTTCGCTATGTTCTAAGAGAGAAATCCTATAGTCCCACCTCGGGAACTAACTCTATAAAGAATTCTACTTCTCTCTTTAGTGGAAGACTAGAGATCTCCTCAGGAAGGACATCGAAAAACTCTCTAACTACAGGGATACTATCAAGCTTATGCTGACCCTTAACCTCAGAAGAACAAGGAAACATAATCTTTGGATCTTTTCCTCAATACCCCTATTTACAAGTATAGTATCCATAAAGCACCTTGTTAAAAGATAGCCAATCCATTCCTAAGATAACATCTAAATCTACCAAAGGTAGACAGATAAGGTCAACAGCAAAAGGCTTATTTTCAATAATAATGGAATAGTTTAGGCAAGTGATGGAAGTCAAAACATGTTTTCCAATGTAGTAGAAATAGACAAATCATATGGTAGTTTGGTCACAGGTAGGCTTAACTTTTCCACACATTCATGAGAAATAAAGGAATGAGTAGCGCCAAAATCATACAATACAATTAAAGGAATATCATTTACAAAACACTGACCTTTGATAGGATTATTAGATTGGTCCACCTCTTTGCCCTTGAGGGTGTAGACTCTCCCTCTAGTTAAAGGCTTAGAGGCCTCAGTTGGTTTCTTCCATAGTGGGCACTCCCTGCTAAAGTGTCCTGACTTGCCACACTTGTAGTAAACATTTTGTCCAAGTAGACAAGGCTTATTCCCGTGATTCTTCCCGCACTTAGGCCAACCATTAAAAGTAAGTTTCCCACCCATAGGCTTCTTCTTAGTTTGGACCTCTTTCCCTTTAGCAAGGTCCTGTGGCATTTTCTTCTTAAGGGGATTATACTCCTTTCTCCCCTTAGCAGCCTCTGCTAGGCCTCCCGCCACTATACGACACTTGTTTGATAACAGAGCATAATTCTTTACCTCCATAGGGGCCACAACCTTTTTCAATTCCTAGTTCAGCATAGCCTGTAAGTGCATGGCCTTCCAGGCCTCATCCTACCTAACTTGCAGGTAAGAGAAGAACTTGGAAAACTCCTTAAAATTTGCCAAGTAGTCATTAAAGGACATGTTGCCTTTTCTTATCTTCATAAACTCCACTTCCTTATCATTCCTTATGTTTTGAGGGAAGCACTTTTCTAAAAATACCTCTTTAAAGGAATCTCAGGTGATCTGGACTCCTTGGGCCTTCATCAACTTCTTGGCCCCTTTCCACCTGTGCTCGGCCTCTCTCACCAGCATGTAGGTGGAGAATTGAACTCTCTAGGCCTCTGTACTCCTTAGAATTGTAAACAAATTCTCTATTTCATCCAACTATTCTTCAACAAGCTTCGGGTTAAACTCACCCCTAAATGTTAGAGGTTTGGCCTTTTGAAACTCAGACCACCCCTTGTAGGTCTAATCCCTAACTGGTTCTACCTCAGGGTTAGGGTTTCTATTTACATTCCTATCCTTCTACATTTGTCTCAGCACTTCATCCCAAACAAGGCTAGTATAAACTCATGGGATCACTGTCAACTATACCCAAATCATTTCCTCTCCGCTTTTGGGTGGATCATAGTACTATGAAATCAACACCATTCCTTTTAGGTGGATCACACTCCTGATATGCTGTTGTGTACATATACTCTAAGGTGAATTGGCCTATGCCCATGGTTATGCTTAACTCTAAGTATGTGCTTCTCATATGGCCTTTGAGAGATGACATTAACTTAAAGTTTGCAACCATCATGACGTTTTCAAAATCATCTAAGTTCAAGTGGGTGTTGAACCATCCAAATTTATGGCACAACCCGTGGAATGCCTAACAGCTGTGTCATATCGACAATCGGTCACTCGATCATGAGCCTATCTACCCTAAGGCATACACTGAGAATACTTTCCTCTTTCCCTTTTTTGTTTTTTGCTCTCTCTTTACTTCACTATCCCAAGGGTCTCATCAACCAAAACTCCTAGTTTCCTTGCTTACCTATGTTGTGATCCCTTAATTAAGTTAGTATGAAGAATTACTAAGCTCAATTGCCATTAAAAACCTTATTTCGCAAGCTAGAGGGCTACCAATCGATTGCTGAAAGGCTAGCAGTCGGCTGGTGGCTCTCTGTATTCCTTGTTACTGGAATGTGTCTTAGGCAAAAATAAGAGCACGACAGTCGATTACAAGGATGGACAGTTAATTGCTTAGTGCAAACTCGGGCCTGACAGTCAACTGCTAGGAATCTAGTAGTCAGCTGCTAAGCCTCTGTCTGCACTTCTAGGTTTCTAAGAACACAACAGTCGACTGCCACATACCTAGTAGTCGGCTGTTTTGTTCCGCTGCAATTCAGAAAACCTGATTTTGATAGTACCCAGTCCAGAATACATTCCATTTTCAATTCTAAACACAAGAGCTTAATTTCCAAACAACAAACTTTACTTCTCATTAAACATTTCTCATCCATTAGCTCAAACATGGTACATTCTAGGAAAACTAGTCTATATCTCTAGATGAACACAACCCAGCCCTTCTAATCAATTACAAGCATATATATGAGCATACATTTAGTAGCACAACATCCCATAAAAATAGGAAAGCATAAAGGATGTAGGTTTAACCCCAAGCTCAGTTTAAACATTCAGAAATTCATACTTTTCCAACAACAGTGAAGTTTTCAGAAAAGAGAGGGGTTGAGGATGAATTGCTACCTTGGTTCCTTGCAAATGTGTGTGTAAGATGTGTTAGGAAGACTATCCCCTTGTTGTTGGACTAATTTCTAGCCTCAAATCTACACTTCCTTTAGCAAAATCTCTTCTTTCTTGGCCTAGCTTGCCCTTTTCTCTCTCTACCCGTCCCTTCTGCTTCTCTCTCTAAAATGCAGGTGGGTGAAAGTGTGTGGGGGTTTAGGGTTTAGTTAGGGTTTAAGGATAGTTTAGGTTATTGCATTTTAGTCCTCGAGCTACTTTGTAACCTTGGCCTCACTTTTCCCTTTTTAATTAAGTCCCTAACCACCTCTTGCTAAACCTTCATGTACTTCCTTTCAATATAGTCCCTAGGCTAATGCAATGATATGCACTAATACAACATACACAAGCATTAAACATTAAATTAACAATTATCAAGCATCTCTTTAATCATAATTAGAGTGGATGTTACAATGCCAAGAATCAACTCTATAGAAAACTCTATCTCTCTCTCAGGTGGAAGACTTGAAATTTCTTCAGGAAAGACATATGAGAATTCACAAACTACAGGGATAACACTAAGTTTATGGTGGAATTCAATCTCATAAGAACACAGAAAACTTATTCTTTGGATCTCTTCCTTAGTTTCCCTATTCACAGGTGTGGAATCTATAAAATTCATAGATTTCGTAAAACAATCCAAGACCACATTTTTTATAGACAGCTAATCTATCCCAAAAATAATGTCCAATCACACCATAGGTAAACAAATAAGGTCAACAATGAATAATTTATTTTCAAAAATAATTGGGCAATTTAAGTAGGCCAAAGAAGTCAATACCTGCTTTCTTGCGGTAGTGGAGAAAGATAACTAATAGGGTAATTTAGACAGAGGTAAATTTAGTCTTTCCACACATTCAAAGCAAATGAAAGAATGAGCAGTGCCATAATCAAATAGTATAATTAAAGATACATCATTTATCAAACATTCACCTTTCATCAAATCATCAGATTGGATCGCTTCCTTACCCTTGAGAGTATAAACTCTTCCTATAGTAAGAGGTCTAGTGGGTTCAGTTGACTTTTTACACTCAGGGCAATTTTTAATATAATGACCTTTTTTCCCACACTTGTAGCATACACCCGATTGAAATCTACAAGGTCCACCGTGATTCTTTCCACACTTTGGACAAGCATTGGGCATCCCTTGCCTCACCATAGGTCTCTTCCCTTTCTAGGTTCCTTCATTCTTTTTGTCCCTTTCTCTAATAAATCCAAGTTGCTTCCTTTTAAGGAAGTTAGTTTTGTCTTTCTTTGTTTGTATCAGTTAGGTTTTGAGAAATGATGCGACACTTATTTACTAACATAGAAAATTTTTTGATTTCAAATGGAGTAACAATATTCTTTAACTCTAATCTTAACCCAGCTTCCAGATGCATGGCCTTCCATGCTTGATTTGGATAGAGTGAAGAGAACTTGGACAACTCTTTGAACTTAGCTAAATAATCCTAAAATGTCATATTACCCTGCTTTATCTGCCTAAATTTGATTTCCTTCTGATTCCTCACATTCTGAGGAAAATAATTTTCCAAAAATACCCTCTTAAATGACTTCCAGGTAATCTAGATCTCTTAAGTCTTTAGTAATTGTCTTGCTCCTCTCCACCAATATTCTACTTCTCTAATTAACATATAGGTGGTAAACAATACCTTCTACTCATCCGTATTCCCCAACACCACAAATAGCTTTTCCATCTCTCTAAACCACTCCTCAGCTACCTGCAGGTTAAACTCACTCCTAAAGGAAGAAGGTTTATTCTTTTGGAATTTAGGCCATTTGTTATAAGCTTGATTATTCACTTATCCACCTTCATGGTTTAGGTTGTGATTTATAAGCCTATTCTCTTGAAATTGTTGGAATGCTTCAGCAATAGCTTTTAGCTTGTTGGGTAGAAACAACAACCTATTCCCTCATAGCTTTTGCTATTCCCACCAAAGTCTGCATAACCCCAGTTAAACTACCTTCATTCTCCTTTTCCTTGTCAGTATTCTTCCTAGGTGGGGCCATATTTCACTCTATAAAACAAACATTACCTATGTGATCAGTCTCAATAACATAATATTTATAAGAGATTATATGGCACTAATAAGAAATAATGTCTACCCAAACCTAGGACTTCATTCCTCAAGTCAAAACATAATACAAGCCAGTCAATTGCCTAGGCTCAGCTAACTAGCTTGAACTTGTCTCTATCATGAGGAATCTATCCTTCACTACTAAGTTAGCTACGTGCTAACTGTGGTAGTCGTGCTTTGATACCAACTCAGTGTAACCCCAAATCCTGTAGTTCATTTTTGTTAAGTAAATAATATAATATAATACACAGGGTTGGTGAGTTACTACTACCTCTATCCGATAATTTTTTAACTTTTACCAAGTTAAATAATTAAGTGCTACTAGTTTGGGAATTCTACATTGGGGATACTCACACGAAATGTTGTAGCGAAAAATTATTTGAACTAACTAAATTAAAACAATATATATATATATACATTCACATTCACTTACAATATTCATAAGTGTCATCCATCACACATATACCCATGGATATGCGAGTGTGTTAACTAGGGTAAGGAGACAACAAGCCTATCACTCATACCCATTTAACAAAAATTGCTAGTGAATTCCTAGCTCACATATCCTAATATATATATGCCCTTGTCCTATACACCAAAAGTTATCCTCCTGATCCTTTCAAAATATTAATAAGGATTCAAGGTACCGAGTATGTCAAAATTCTACTGTATAATCTAAAGACTTTATATAGTCAGGGAGTGGTAGGAACTTCCCATACATATATGACCCATAATTCTTGGATAACAGGGAAGTACCTCAGAAAGGTTATCTCCATCAACTTAACTTTGACTTCTAGTAATATCTGGTACCTAGGCATCTAATACAAACTAGCATTTTTAATGAGAATAAATCTTAGTAGCAATAATAACCAATTTATAAAATTACTAGTTGTACCACCATAAACTCATACGAAAAATTCTACATTCTTTCCAACATTATAGAAAATATCATAGCTATTGGGTCACCATACACAAACTATATTCGTATTTTATACTCTTACAATGAATGCATAACTCATTTAACATCTATCCCACAAGATATACATATATTCATAAAATATAATCAGATTATATGAAAATCAAATTTCATTAGTAACATGATTTCATTCTCATAAAGAGCATTAAGGAAGTAAGAGCACTTCTCGTTGGCCTTCACCAAATCACATCAATCATCATATATTAATGACTATAAGAGAAATCAGGAGGGTCGTCAAATGAACCACTCCACATTTTCGTATATGTACTCGTAACTTTTGGCAACATATGCCCATTGTAACACCCTTATCTTTACATTATAGCTTCATAAAATGTAATAAGATAAGAAAGTCACATTTAACTTTACCTTTTTAATTCATTAATTTAACTGTGCCTTAAAATCCATCCAGAATTTATTATTTGATTAGGTTTGGGATTTTTTTTTGCTCAAGTTGTCATACTTAAGCACAACAGTGATAAAATTCCATACATCATAGTGGAATTTGTAAAACATTCCATAACTATATGTATATCATTTAAACCTTCTGATATAGATCCTAGGATATGTTAATTATTCATATATAGGGGTAAGGAGATAACAATCTTGTCACTCAAACCCCTTTTTCCAAAAGAATAGTGGTCCTAATTCTATCCTAAGATATATATATGGCAAATTAGGATTAAAAGTGCTACATTACATAATTTCTATTTACTCCTTAAATTTGCTAGATCGGTGCATCACCACACTGGATCTATGCATGTGATACATACCAGTACAATAATGAGATATAATTTCCCAGTAGCTAAACAAACCATACAGTTTCAAAATAACTGGCATGTACTATTGTATGGATACAGAAAACATTTCTACATTCCAATTCTTTCAAAACAGTTTCCATTCAATTCATGGGCATGCTTTATATGAAACATATGCATGTGCATTTGTAAACAAAAGATTATTACTATTTCATGTCATGAACATGTTATATAGAATCACATCATTCATACTTTGTATACCTGCAGGGGTACCTTAGTGCCATCAAGTCATTACCACTAGGGTGACTCTTTATAGTGCCATTGAGTCATTACCACTAGGGTATCATATAGTGTCATAACATACACCTCTAGGGGGATCTAATAGTGCCATCCTCCACCCTTTTTTGAGATATTCTCATGAAAAATCACTATTTTCTCTTTCATTTCCATACCATTTCAACCATTTCAAAAGTTAGGGTTTTTCATGAAACAAGTGCCATTCATGGAAGTTTACAATCTTTCAAGATTTCAAGCATCCAAACATACCAATATTCACAAACACAAACATGTTCCAACATAAGCAAAACCCATTAGAAAAACTAAGCATAAAGCATGTAGAGAAAGAAAACCCTAGCCTTCATGAAACTTTAAAACACTTTAAACAAACCATAAAACATGAAAACAAAGGTTAACGAATGTTTAGCTACCTTAAAAATGCAAGAAAAGTGGAATCTCCTAAGTGGTTTGCCTTGATTTTCCCCTTTTCCTTTGCTTGGAAAACTCTCGACCACTTTGCCCTCTCTCTTTCTTCTTCAACTTCTCCCCCTCCTTCATGAAGAAGATGACTTATTTTAGGGTTTAGGTGAAATTACCAAAATGTGTAACCCCCCAATCCTACAGTTCCTTTTAAGTTAATTAAATAATATAAACTTTATACTATAAGATTGGTGAATTACTACTTCCCTTACCCAAGTCAATTCTTAATTATTTACCAAACGACATAATTAGTATTATTGGTTTGGGTTACTATACTCAGGATCTCACACGTTACGCAGCAAAAAATGAAAACAACTTAACCATAATAATATACAAGTGCATATATACATTCATATTCATTCATAGTGTATACATATCCTTCATTAGACATATATCTGTGGATATGTGAGAGTGTTAGCTAGGGTAAGGAGACAACAAACCTGTCACTCATACACATTTAACAAAATAGCTAGTGGATTCCTAACTCACATATCCTAATATATAATGCCCTTGTCCTATACATAAAAACTATTATCTAATCCTTTTACCAAAATATCCTAAGGATTTAGGGTGTCGAGCTTACAAAAACTTTCCTATCGCTTTACATCCTCAAGGTGTGGGAGAGACTTCCTATATATACACAACCCACACTTCGTGAATAATAGGAAAATATCCTAGGAAGGGTATATCCACCACTTCCACTTCCACTTCTAGCACTATCTGGAACCTAGGCATCTGATATAAACCAGTATTTTTGATGAGAATAATTCTCAGTAGCATTAATAACCAGTTTCAAAACAGCTAGCTTGTACCACCGTAAACAGATACAAAAATGCTACATTCTTTTTCGTAAAAATCATACATCTATTGGGTTATATTGCATAACATTTCATTTATCATTCATACTTGCATGCATAAGCTCAATTCACAGTACGTATCTCATAAATTCGTCAGAGCATACTGGTAACATAACATCATTCATATAACTTTCATAATAATATAAAGAGCAATAAGGAAATAAGAGCACTTGTCATTAGCCTCTACCAATCATCATACATTGGCCTCTACCAATCATCATCATAATTATCATCATATAATTGCATAATAAGAGAAATCTAGAGGGACAACATGTGCACCACTCCATGTTTTCGCATATGTACTGTCGCAACTCTGCCTGGCAGTCCTCGACTGCATATCACATTTGTGTACATTCTGGAGCATCCTCCAGTGGATCCAAGTACCATAAGGTCCCCAACTCCGGGTTCCACAAATTAAATACATACTGGGGTCCTCAAAATATTATTCATAAACATATATATATGGGTGAATTGGTGCATACTATAGTTCTATAAATTCTAAAGTATGTGACTTTTCATTTACATTGGCCATTAAGTCACTAACTTACAATTCACAACTATCACAAAAATCATGGAATGTCTAATCACCATCCCATACCAGCAATCAGTCATTCAAATATGAACCTATCTACCACAAATACATATATTAAGAATACAATTTCATTTCTCTTATGCATTCTTGATCTTTCCTTTAAACTTTCATCACTTTCATGCTCTTTCTCATTTACATACAAAATATATGTTACCATGCTTATAACTTGAGTTTAGTCTCTAGTTTGGATTACGATTTTTGGCTACATATCATTCAAATATGTAATTAAGTTCATCTTTTCATCACAAAAAGTGGCAGTCGACTAGTACCATGCTACAAGTTGACTAGTTGCATTATGTCCGAACCATCAAAATTCTAAACAAAAAGCTATCATTCGACTGCTAGGTGCCTAGCAGTCAGCTACTAGCTTACTGTAGGGCCCAACAGTCAACTATTGGGTCAGGGCAGTTGGTTGCTCTGTTCTTGGGCATTTATGAAAAAAAAAACACAACAATCGACTTCTAGGTGCCCGATAGTCAACTGCTAGCATTCTATATACGTTTCTAAGCACATCAAGAGCACGACAGTTGACTACTGCACCGTGGCAGTCGGCTGCTGCATCTTGCTCTGCTTTATGAATTTTCGTTGACCAAAAATTTCAATCCAAAAACTTGTTTCTAAATCCATTTTGAAATTGATAAACTCAAGATAAACTTCTTAGAAACATTTAAAACAAGAAAATTGCCCAAACCATCATATAATATTGTCTAAATCTGAGATTAAAACTCATTTTCGTTCAAGTTGAAAAACCCATTTTTCAGAAACAATTTTTAGCATGCATAAGTATTTTCAATTGGTTAAAAATACCCAATAGTGATTAAAAATAGTAAGAATGTAGTTTTAAATCCCTTTTTCTTTCAAACAAATTCAATTTCACAAATTTCAGTAGTATGAACAGTAAACTCCAAAATAAAGGGATTGGGTTATTATGCTACCTTAATCTGTGTTTAAATGCTCTTTGGATGCTGGTTAATGTTGTAGATGCCTTCCTAATCACTTTTCTAACTTTGAATCTTGCTAGGAATGAGATCCATTGCCTTTTTTCTTTAGCTTCTCTCTCTAACTCTCCACTCTCTCTCTCTCTAGAAACTCAGAATTCAAGATGAAATGAAAGGGTTCTAAGGTGTTCACCTATTTATAGGTCATCCAGTCCTTTGCAATTCTACTCTTAATTCCCGACCATTTGGTCCAAAATGATAATTCTTCCAACTATATGTTAAATTACCATTTTATCCCTATCTCACTAGCAAGAAACTTTTAAAATTCTGTTGCTATAGTAAATCGTTTAGCTAAAATTATGGCCTATTGCCCTGAAGTTTTAGAATTTCACACATCCATCCTCACTTCATCTTTTTCCTTTCAACTTAGTTCCTATTCTTTCTCTTCACCTAAAATTCTTATTCTAATGCATCCATATGTAATTCAATGCAACAAACACAAGCAATTACATAAAATTTACAAACATCTCTCAAAATTTAGGAGCGGATGTTACAAAATGCCCTTGGTGTAAAATGACTATTTTACCCTTATTACTTATCTTTTTCAACAATGGCATCCTCTCTCCTTCAAATTGTAATTTCATGGAACTTTCATGGAATATGACTACTTTACCCTTCCATTTTCAAAAAGACAATTTTTCCTTTACATTTTTTCAAAATTTACCAATATATCCTTAAGAAAAATTATCATTTTACCCTTTATGCCCAAATGGCCATTTTACCTTTATTTTTCCTCTTTTTCAAAAATTATAGGCAAAAGCTCATCAAATAAAGTTTCATAAAGTCTCTTTTATGAAATTACTAATTTATCCCTCTTTAGGTAAAATTACCATTTTTCCCTTAAAGAAAATTTACCATTTTGCCCTTTACGGTAACATAATTATTTTTATCCTTATTCCTTCTCCTTTTCAAAATAAAAGGGTAAAAAACTTAAAATACCATTTCCTAAAGTACTTAGATGAAATTATTGTCTTTTCTTTCATAGTAAAATTACTATTTTGCTATTTCTATGGGAAAATTCCAATTTTACCCTTTTATGGTAAAACTAGTGCTGCTTGAAATGTTCACTCTACCCCTTTATTGCATTATTCTTCACACCATATAACACAACCATTTACATAAAGAATCATCATTAATAATAATAATAATAATATCACATATATTAGAGGCGCGTGTTACAGCCATTGGCAGTCCTCGGCTGTAACATCATATTTGTGTACATTCTGGAGTGTTTTTTAGTGGATCCAAGTACAATAGAGTCCCCACTTTAGTCCACACATTGAGTACATAATAGGGTCCTCAAAATGCTATTCATGAGTATATACAGTAGGGTGATTCAGTGCATACTATAGTTATGTGAAATTCTAAGTACGTGAGCTTTTACTTAATTTGGCCATTAAGTTCACTAACTTAAAATTTACAACTATCACAAATATCATGGAATGTTTAATTACTATCCCATACGAGCAATCAGTCATTTAGTTATGAACCTATCTACCACTAATACATATACTAAGAATACAATTCTCATTTCACTTATGTATTCTTGCTCTTTCTTTCTCAAATCTCATCATATTCTTGCTCTTTCTCATTTCATTTCAAAGCACATGTTAACCTTCCTGTATCCTAGGTTTAAATACTTTGTTTGAGGAGAGTTTTTGGACTTAAATCCTTCTAAACAAGTCATTAAGTTCACAATTCATTCACATTTTCATCACAAAGGCTGGTAATCGACTGGTACCTTGCTACTAGTTGGCTGCTAGCATTCTGTCTAACTTCAAAATTCTAACTTGTAACACCCTCTATCCTACAGTTCCTTTTAGAGATTTTAACAACTATAATATGAAAATAATTATCAGAGTGTTAGTGTTACTATTACTTCTACCCGAGCCCATTTTAAACTTTTTACCAAGTTGATTAATTGAGTGCATTTGGGTTGGTCTCTACTCTCGGGTTCTCTCAATATCACAGCGGAATAAATACATATAGTATACACCTAGAGTAACTATACATAGACATGCATTCTTAATTAAATAAAATCAATTAACTATTGGGCATAGAGGTAACAATCCTGCCACTCATAACCCCATTAAATAGTCTATTCATTAATCCAGCCTAATTCGTATGCAGATAAGTTAGAATAGGCTATACAAAATAATCCGACACTAGCCTTTCTCAAAATATCATGAAGGCTAGCTCAACCATAACATGTACTTATACTATCCAACTAAACAGTTTATGTGCCCAGATTGGACACTTCTTCGTACCTTACCGTCTTTCTCCAGCTCAAGGGGACCTACACATCTGGTACATGCCAACATTATTGTGAGAAATGAATCTCAGTAGCAATACAACTAGTTACGAAATCTATTAACTTGTACCACCGTGCTCGCACGAACAACCTCTACATTCTTTCATAAAATATATCACATACTAATGGGGATGCAATGAGTGTAGCATTTAATCATGTCATGTACTCATATGTATGCATGTGCATTTAAAACATATCAACTTTAAAACATGAGAAGTGCATTCATCATCATTTTCATCATACAACATTTTCCATAGGGTAATAAATATACCTTTTGATGGTACATATGAGTAGGAGGAAACATTCAGAACATACGAGCTATCGGGAGTGTCGCCCAGTAATAACTCCATTTACCACTACATTCATGAATGAGCTATCCTGGTGACTAACTGCGCCACTACAGTTGTTAAGCTATCCTAGTGACTAACTGCACCACTACAGTTGTTGAGCTATCCTAGTGACTAACTACGCCACTACAGTTGTTGAGCTATCCTAGTGACTAACTACGCCACTACAGTTGTTGAGCTATCCTAGTGACTAACTACGCCACTACAGTTGTTGAGCTATCCTAGTGACTAACTACGCCACTATGGTAACTCTACTACATAGTACTATCGAGGCGTCCCCCAACCGAATCCAACGTACAATCTTAATAACTCACAAGATCACTGTAAAACCTTTACACAGGTTCTATCCTCTCCACTTTCACTGATCATGAGGCTATGGAATCACCACCCCTTTTCCAGTGGATCACGCTCTTGTTACGTTATTCTCTAACATATACGCTAGGGTGATTCAACTCATACCCATGGTTATGCTTTGACCTTAAGTATATGTTTCTTCATGGCCCTTAGAAGACACACTAACTTAGGGTTGGAAACCATCACGGTGTTTTCGAAGTCATCTATGTTCAAGTAGATGTTTAACCATCATAATACATGGCACAATCGTGGAATGCCAATGGCCATCCCATACCGAAAATCGGTCACTCGACTTATGAGCCTATCTACCACTAGTGCATATACCGAGGATACTTCACTCTTCCTTTGTGATGTCTCTCCTCTCCCTTTTCTAATCACTATCACAAGGACCATTCTCATCCAATCAAAAAGTGACTTTATCATTTGCACATTACCTAAAAACTCCTAGTTTCCTTGCTTACACATGTTGTGAGCCTTTAATTAAGTTAATATGAAGAATTGCTAAGCTCAGTTGCCATTAAAAACCTCATTTTGCAAACGAGAGGGCTGCCAGTCGACTTCTGGAAGGCTGGCAGTCGGCTAGTGGCTCTCTGTATTCCTCAAGTGTCAAACAAAAAGCTAGCAATCAGCTACCAGTGCACTAGCAGCCGGCTGGTGGCTTTCTGGAATGCGTTCTAGGTAAAATTATGAGCATGACAATCGACTGTTAAGACTACCAATCGATTGCTCAATGTAAACCTAAGCCCGATAGTCGATTGCTAAGAACCTGGCAGTCGGCTGCTAAGCCTCTGTATGCACTTTTGTGTTTCCAAGAGCAAGACAGTCGATTGCAAGGATGGCTAGTCGACTGCTTAGTGCAGACCCTAGCTCAATAGTCGACTGCTAGGAACCTGGCAGCTAGCTGTTAAGCCTCTGTCTACACTTCTGGGTTTTCCAAGAACATGGCAATTGACTACCACCTACTTAGCAGTCAGCTACTATGCTCCGCTGCAGTTCAAAAATTATGATTTTGGTAATACCCAGTCTAGAATGCATTCTATTTTCAATTCTAAAGATATGAGCTTAATTCTCATACAACAAAATTTACTTTTCATTAAACATTTCTCATTCATTATCTCAAACATGGTACATTCAAGGAAATCTAGTCTATATCTCTAGATGAACACAACCCAGCCCTTCCAATCAATTACAAGCACATATATGAGCATAAATTCAGCAACACAACATCCCATAGAAATAGAAAAACATAAAGAATGTAGGTTTAACCCTAGACATAACTTGAAACATTTAAAAATCACATTTATCAGCAAGTTTTCTGCATATTTCAAAAATAGGGTTTAGGATGGATTGCTACCTTGATTCCTTGCAAATGTGTGTTCTTGATGTGTTAGAAATGATCCCTCCTTGCTGTAAAACTAATTTCTAGCTTCAATCAGCCCTTTCCTTCAGCAAAATCTCCCTCCTTTGCCCTAACTTGCCCTTCTTGCTTCTCTCTCTAAAATCTGAAGGTTTGGAAATTTGTGGGAGTTTTAGGGCTGCATCTAGGGTTTAAGGTATTTTGGGGAATTTGCTGTTTAGTCCTTGAGCCATTTTGCACTCTTAGACTCTCTCATCTTTTCCCTTTACAATTGAGTCCCCAGGCTAATGCAATTATATGTACTAATGCAACATACACAAGCATTAAACATTAAATTAACAATTATCAAACATCTCTTTAATCATAATTAGAGCGGATGTTACACAACTCGAAAGTGACCAATCAATTACTACAGGGCTGGCAGTCGGCTACTAGTTTACTGTTGGGCCTGACAGTCAACTGTTAGAGCATGGCAATTAGCTATTGGTCTTCTGGGAAAAATTCTAGAAAATGAAGAACACAGCAGTTGACTTCCAGGGGCTGGCAGTCGACTATCAGAGCTCTATATATGTTTCTAAGCAACTCAAGAGCATGACAATGATCACACAGCCACCGCTAGTCGCTATGTTATGCTCTATTTTAAAACTTGCCGTTGACCCAAGATTTTTATCCAAAAACTTGTTTGTGAAACCATTTTGAAATTCATGACCTCAAAGTAAACTTCCAAGCATCCTTTAACACATAAAAATAGTCTAAAACACCATGTAATCTCACTTAAATATGGGATTAAACCTTATTTTCATTCTAGTATAAAAAACCATTTTCAAAATTAGATTTAAGCATGCATAAGTATATTCAAACACTAAGAATGTAGTTTTAAATCCCTTTTTCTTCTCAAATAGTTTCAAAATCATCAAGTTCAGTTATATGAATAGCAACTTCAAAAATAAAAGTGATTGGGTTATTTTGCTACCGTAAATCCTTGTTTGTAAGCTAATTATTATAGTAGATGCCTTTCTACTCATTCCTCTGAATTCAACTTCTATTGAAAGTGAAGAATCAACTTCTTCTCCCTAACTTTCTCTCTCTACTCAGCTACTCTTTCTCTAGAAGTAATGATATGAATTTTGGGCAGGAAGGAAGTCTGACTCCCAACCTTATATAGGCAATCCAAAATTTGCAAATTTTGATCTTAATCTCTGATCATTCCACCTCAAAATGATAATTTCCAAACTATATACATAATTACCATTTTGTCCCTAAACCATTGGCGGGAGATTTCCAAAAATCTTTTGCTACTGTAAACCTTTTGGCAAAAATTGTAGTTCTCATACTTAAACTTTTCCATTTTTTAGTTTATTCCTTATCCTCTTTCAGGACAATTATCTCACTCTTCTCTAATCCAATTTTAGTACTAATGCAACATATGTAGTCTGATGCAACATGCACAAACAATTAATTAAAATTAACAAACATCTCTCATAGAATTGGATGTAAATGTTACAAACTTCATGACAATTCCCTTAAAGACCATCTCCCTACACTTCTTGAAATTTAAAGGATGAATGGTGGGTAAAATGATAATTTTACCATAAGGGCAAAATAGACATTTCACACAAATGACTTATGAAATTCCATAGAAGGGTAAATTTCTCTTATAATTTGAAAAAAAGAGAGAATGAGGGAAAAATATTCATTTTACACCAAGGGCAATTTGGTAACTTGCCATTAAAGGATTAAAACTTCATTTCCTCCATGAAAGGAAAAGAAGGATGTGAAGGAGAAAAGAAAGGAAGGAAATCGTGAAGAAGAAGAAGGAAAAGCCAAGGATTCAACCTAGAAACACCATTTTTCTTGCAAAATCAAGGTAGCTAAACAATCCTACCCCTTTTAATTTAATTTATAGATTATTTTGCTTGAATGGAAATTTCTATGGTTTTCATGAAAAAGGGGTTTTCTCTCTCTACATTCTTTTATGATGAATTGGCTATTGGGTATTGATTGTATGATTGTGTTGGATGTATTTGTGAATGTTTTGAATGTTACTAAGATGGAAATTATGAAGAACATGAATGTTAGTTCACCTTTGTTCATGATGAAACCCTTGATGTTTTATAGCAAAAAGTGTGGAAATTTGTATGGAAATGGAAGGAGTTGATGTATCTATGTTTGAAAGATGTAAAGGATGGAAGAAAGGGAAGAGATGGCATGAAAATCCCATTTTTTCCTCACTTATTTCCTTTGGCCAAAATGGAAAAGAAAGGGAAATTGTGTATTTATGTTTGTATGTTGTAAAGGGAATTCATGTATTTATGTTTGTATGATGGAAAAGATGGAAGAAAGGGAGGGCATGCCTTGAAACTCTCTTATTTTCTCTCCTTTTTGCGTGTGGATGAGAGCTTAAGGGACATCATGAGAGAAGATTTTGCATGACTATAATGGATGTGTATGTGTATGTTGCTGGGCCATAGCAAGAGTGAGAGAGAAATTAATGTTTATGATGACACTCTTTTATTTTTCCCTTTTATTGTATGTTGGCTGAGAGCACCATGGAGAAAATTTGTATGAATAAAGTCTATATGTGTGTTTATTGCTTCGGCCATGAGCAAGAAGTAAGGAGAAAAATGATGTTTTAAAATGATGTACTTGAAATTCCCTCTCTTCCCTCATTTTTCTAGCTTGGCTAAGACTATCCTTTCTTGTTTCCCTTAAATTGGCTGAATTTTGTTATTGTAATTGTGAAGGAAAAATGAAAAATTTTCATGTTGATCAATTTCAAGAGAAAAAGAAAAATGAATGGTTATGGTAAGAGAGATTGGCCAAGACCTCACCTTTTTTCTCTTGTGTTGGCCGAGACTTGGAAGTGAAATTTTAAAAAGAAACATGTTGAATTTTATAATGGCCAATTTCAAGAGAAAAAGAGGAATGAGTGAGTATGGCAAGAGGTTATAATGATATGTGTTTATGAATTTCATGAAAGAAATGTATAACCTTCCATATCCATGCAATCCAATTTTGAAAGTGCTATCAAACAAGAAAGGGTAATATTTTAATGTGAGGATGGTATCATGAAAATTAAAATGAGCAAGGGAAAACATTAAAGAAATGGAAGGAGAGAAACTGGAGGAAGTATCCTTAATGTATGCTTTAGGATAGATGGACTTATGACCGAATGATCAATGGTCGGTATAGGATGGCTATTAAGCATTCCACAACTATAAGAATTTTGGAAAACACTGTGATGGTTTCAAATTCTAAGTTAGTGTAACTTAGTATGGCCAATGAAAAGGGACATTTACTTAGAATTTAGCATAGCTATGTGCACAAGTCACATCATCCTAAAGTATATGTATAGGATAGCATACCGAGAATGTGATCCATTGGTAAATTCCATAACATCATGATTTGATCAAAAGGCAGAGAGGAAATGATTTGTGTCAGTTAACAGTGATCCCGTGAGTTTAATTTATAAGATTAAACCTCAACCAAGCCCGTTAGGGAAGAAAGGGGAATAATTTTGCTGGTGGAATCGATCTAAGAAATGGTTCATCAAGGTTATACCTAAAAGATGAAAACTTAACTAGCCTCATTTGGGACAAAAGGGAGTAATCTCGCTGGTGGGATCGATCTAAGAGATGGTTCATTGAGGTTATTCATCAAAATTATACAACCCTATTAGGGACGAAAGGGAATAATCTCGTTGGGAAGATTGATCTAAAAGACGATCCAATGAGGGGTACTTGGATCCACTAGGGGACGCATTAAATAGACCAATGATAGAATGGTTTCACATGAATGGAAATAAATTAACTTACTCCTGTAAGTAGTGGTACATGGAATAGTTTACTAGGTGACTCTCTCGATATTCTTAAGTTTCTCTTATGAGGCTCCTTTTATGAGGAAAGTGGCATTTGCCACAATGTTATGAAAGTGGCCTTGGCCATAATGTTATGAATATTTTTCCCTGATTGTATGGTCTTTGTGATCTTATGATGATGAATGGAAATGTGTATATGTTCATGATACCTATATGATGAATGCATTATGAAATGATGTTATGAATGTTATAAATGGTGAACAATTTTTATGAAATGTTGTGAATGGTGAACTCTCTTTACCTTGAACAATGTTATACTTTCATAAATACATGTCATATTTATATATATGAATCATGCATGATATCCCAATAGATTTTATTGTATTTTAAAGAAAAGAGTGTAGAATATTTTCCATATTATTACAATAGTACATGCCAGAGGTTTTCAAAAGAATAGATTGTTTGGCCACTAAAAATTTATTTCTCATTATTATCTTGGTGTGTATTAGATAACCAAGTATACTCTACAAGTGGGGATAGAGGTAACGTTGAGTGAAATATCTCTTTTATGCTCATTCATGGTTTTGCAAGGATATGGGTGTAAGTAGTATGTAACAATATTATCTACTAGTAGGAATATTTGCAAAAGGGTTTAAGTGGTAGTATTACTGCCTCCTTATCCTATGTATTGACTAGAACTTTATGTGTGAGGAGTATATGTATTAATGAAGAGTATATATATAAATGATGTTTTATTTTCGCTGTGTTATTAGAAATTTTGTTTTATAGTCTTCCTTTGTGTAATGAATGAAATAGGAACACTTGAGTAAAGATGTAACATTCACTCCTTCTATCTATTAAGAGATGTTTTGTTAATTTTGGAAAAGTTAAATGCTTGTATTTGTTACATTAGATTGCATGTAATTGCATTACTTCTTTTAAAGAGTGAAAATAAAAGGTTTAATAGAGAAAGCTATGTAAACTTTCCATATTTGGGGGTGGCCGACCATAATTTTTGCCAAAGGAGTTACTGTAGCTACCAGAATTTTGAAATTGTCCGCCAATGGTTTAGGGTCAAAATGGTAATTTGGCATATAGGTGGAAAAATTATCATTTTAAGCTGAATGATTGAGAATTAAGATCAGAATTGCAATTCTTGGATGACCTATAAATAGGGCTAAACTCTAGGATTCTCATTTGGCACCTGAACTCTGAAAATTCTAGAGAGAGATAGTTTTTAGAGAGAGAAAGTTAGAAATTGTGAAGAAAGGAGTTATAGGGAGAAGCTAGCATTCCTGAGGCTAGGGAAGCACACCAGTATACTCTAAAACCATCATTTACCAACTTGAAATCAACAAAAAGGTAGCAAATAACCCAAACCTCTCAAACTCAAAAAATACTGTTCATATGCTGAAATGTTGATTTTTCATGTTGTTTGAGCAAGAAAAGAAGTAAAATCTATGTTCTTAATACTTTTGATTACTATTGGGTATTTTAAACTGCATGAATGTACTTATGAATGCATAACTCAACTTCTAAAAAATGGGTTTTTAATTATGTTTGAGAACAAGGTTTTATCCAAGATTTGAGTGAGATTAAACAGTGGTTTGGGTTATTTTTATGTGTAAAATAATGCTTTTATACTGGTTTTGAGTTATTGATGATCATAAAGGGTTTACAAACATATTCTTGGGCAAAAAATTTAGGTTAACCGTGAGTTTTAAAAATAGAGAATAATATAGCAGTCGACTGTCATGCTCTTTGGTTACCCAGAAATGTATCCAGAGTGCTAGCAGTCGACTGCCAGCCTGTGGAAGTCAACTGTCGTGATCTTATTTTCCAAAAAATGGCTAAGAACATAACAGTTGATTGTCGGGGTCATGGCAGTTGATTGGTAGCTCTTGAGTTTAGAAAATTTTCAAGATAGTAAGCTACAAGTCGACTGCTAGGAGGGTGGAAGTTGTAACATCCGCTCCAATTATGATTAAAGAGATGTTTGATGATTGTTAATTTGATGTTTAATGCTTGTGTATATTGCATTAGTGCATATAGTTGCATTAGCTTAGGGACTAAATTGAAAGGAAATACATGAAGGCTTAGCAAGAGGTGGCTAGGGACTCAATTGAAAAGGGAAAGATGAGCGAGTCTAAAAGTGCAAAAGAGCTTAGGGACTAGATAGCAATTTCCAAAACCTCTCTTAAACCCTAGTTGAAGCCCTAAACCCTCCCATAATGCCTAAACTTCATAAACTTAGAGAGAGAGAGATCAAGGGCGAGTAGAGAGAGAGAGAGCTAGGGCAAGAGGGAGAGGAAGAATTTTTGAAGGGAGAGGCGAATTTGAGGCTAGGAATTCGTCCTATAGTAAGGGGAGAGTCATCCTAGCACACCAAACACACACATTTGCAAGGAATCAAGGTAGCAATCCATCCTAAACCCCATTTTTGAAATGTGCAGAACTCTTCTAATAAAATGTGATTTTGAATGTTTTAAGTTGAGTTGGGGTTAAAACCTACATTCTGTATGTTTTTCTATTTCTATGGGGTGTTGTGTTACTGAATGTATGCTTATATGTGTGCTGCAATAGATTGGAAGGGCTGGGTTGCGCTCATCTGGATATATAGACTAGATTTCCTTGAATGTACCATGTTTGAGCTAATGAACAAGAAATGTTTAATGAAAAGTAAAGTTTGTTGTATGGGAATTAAGCTCATATGTCTAGATTTGAAAATAGAATGCTTGCTAGACTGGGTTTTATCAAAATCATGTTTTTTGAACTGCAGCAGAGCATAGCAGCCGACTGCTAAGCAGAGGCAGTTGACTGTTGTGTTCCTAGAAAACCCTAAAGTGTAGACAGAGGCTTAGTAGCCGACTGCCAGACACCTAGCGACCGTCATCAGCCCGAACCGCACTAAGCGCCGATCGGCCATCCTCGCAGTCAACTGTTGTGTTCTTGGAAACCCATAAGTGCAGACAGAGGCTTAGCAGCCGACTGCCAGGTTCCTAGCAGTCGACTTTCGGGCACGGGTTTGCACTGAGCAGTCGACTGGTAGTCCTAGCAGTCGACTGTCGTGCTCATATTTTTACCCAGAACGCATTTTAGAAAGCCACCAGCCGATCGCCAAAGACGTTGGCGATCGCTAGCTTACTGATTGGCACAGAGGATTACAGAGAGCTACCAGCCGACTGCTAGCCTTCTAGCAGTCGACTAGTAGCCCTCTAACTTACGAAATGAGGTTTTTAATTGCAATTGAGCTTAGTAATTCTTCATACTAACTTAAATGAGGGCTCACAACAAGGCTAAGCAAGGAAATAGGAGTTTTGGGTAATGTGCAAAGGATAGAGTCACTTTTCACTTGGATAAGAATGGTCCTTGTGATAGTGATACAAAAGGGAGCGGAGAGACATCAAAAAGGAAGAGTGAAGTATCCTAGGCATATGCACTAGTGGTAGATAGGCTCATGAGTCGAGTGACTGATTGTCGATATGGGACGGCCATTGGCATTCCCTGGTTGTGCCATGTATTAGGATGGTTAAACATCCACTTGACATAGATGACTTTGAAAACACCATGATGGTTGCGAACCCTAAGTTAGTGTGTCTTCCAAAGGCCATAAAGAAAAACATACTTTAGGTTAAAGCATAACCATGGGCATAAGTCGAATCACCCTAGTGTATATGTTAAAGAATAGCGTACCAGGAGCGTGATCCACTTGATAAGGGGTGGTGATTCCATTGCCTCATGATCCACGAAAGCGGAGAGGATAAGACCTGCACATAGGTTTTACAGTGATCCTATAAGTTATTGAGATTGTACGTTGGATCCGGTTGGGGGACGCCTCAGTAGTACTATGCAGTAGAGTTATCGTAGTGCCACAATTAGTCACAGGATAGCTCAACTATTATAGTGGCGAAGTTAGTCACCAGGATAGATCATTCATGTATGTAGTGGTACGTGGAGTTGTTGCTGGGCAACACTCCCGATAGCTCGTATGTTCTGATTGTTTCCTCCTGCTCATATGTATCATCAAAAGGCATATTTATTACCCTATGAAAAAAATTTTATGATGAAAATGATGATGAATGCACTTCCCATATTTTTAAAGATGATATGTTTTGACGAATATGCAAATGTATGAGTACATAACATGATTAAATGCTACATGCACTGCATCCCAATAGTATGTGATATGTTTTATGAAAGAATGTAGAGTTTTCCGTGTGAGCACGGTGGTACAGGTCAATGGATTTTGTAACAGGTTGCATTGCTATTGATATTCAATTCTCACGTTATTGTTGGCATGTATCAGATGTGTAGGTCTCGGGCTGGAGGAAGGTAAAGTAGGAAGAAGTATACATTCCGAGTATACAAACTATTTAATTTGAATAGCTTAAGTACATGATAGGATTGAGCTAGCCTCTATGATATTTTGAGAAATGATAGTGTAGGATTAAGTTGTATAGCTTATTCTAAATTATCTGTATAGGCATTAGGCTGGATTGACGGATAGATAAAACTGATGGGGTTATGAGTGGCAGGATTGTTGCCTCCATGCCCAATAGTTAACTGACTCTATTTAATTAGAAATGCATGTTTATGTATAGTTAATCTAGGTTATTCTATGTATATTTATTCTGCTGCGATGTTAAGAGGATTCAAGAGTAGAGACTAACCCATATGGCCTTCAATTAACAAACTTGGTAAAAGTTTTAATTGGACTCGGGTAAAGGTAATAGTAACACCAATACTCTGATAATTATTTTCATATTATATCTTTTTAAATACCTAAAAGGAACCATAGGCTAAAGGGGTGTTATAGAAGCTGACTAATAGGCCTATACTTTGGAAAATGAACTTAATGACCTAATTTCAAGCATAACTAACCCAAAAATTTGCTTAAATGAGGGATTTAAACCTAAAATGTAATGGTTAATATGTGATTTAAGAATGATGAGAAAGAGTATGAGAATAAATGAGAAAGAGAAGAGAAACATGAGATTTTAAAATGAGATGAGCATAGACCATAAATGAGAATAACTGCAATTGGTTACATTGCGAGAATACTGCAATTGGTTAAAACCACGAGAATATTGCAATTGGTCTTTAGGCCACGAGAATATTACAACTGGTTAGTACCAGAAGAATATTGCAGATGGTTAAAAACAAAAAGAATATTGCAGATGGTTAAAAACAACCAGAATATTGCAGATGGTTAAAAACAACCAGAATATTGCAGATGGTTAAAAACAACCAGAATATTGCAGATGGTTATGAACCACGAGAATATTGTAGATGGTCAAGGACTATGAGAATACTCATTTATGAATGAGAATTTTTAAAGATTTCTTTCATGATGCTTTTTTTTATGGCCATATCAATAGGCATTGATCTATTGTTTATGCTCTAAATGGATATGAGAATGTCATTCTGTTGCCATTACAATTTGAGAATATTTCATGTGCGAGGAGATGCATATGTATTCATGAGTATATATGAGAAAATTGTTTAATTCATGCATGTTGTCCCAATAGTCATAATGTATTATTTGATAATGAAAGGAATGTCGTATATTTCTATACCAGTACGGTGGTACAAATCAGTAGTTTTAAAATTATAGGTTGTTATTGCTACTGACAAATATTTTGTATTAGATGCCTAGGTTCCAGATATTGCTAGAAGTAGAGGTGGACTGGGTAGATATACCCATTCTGGGCTATTTTATGATAATAAAAGAAGTATGGGTGGTTTTAGTTGTGGACATTCCCCCTACTTCCAAACCTACTGAAGGGGTAGACATGTAGAACTAGTTTGGTAGTCTTTTATTTTGATATGTAAATAGGTGATGCCCAATACCCTGATCCCGTATCATCTTTTTGGAAATGGATCAGGAAGATTTTTGGTATACGAAGAGGGGCATATATGTATTCAAGATATGTGAGAAAATACCTACTTGTAGGATGAGCAAAGGGGTATGAGTGGCAGGTCTGTTGCCTCTTTACTCTACTTAGCCTCACATATCTATAGGTATATGTCTTGCACACATAGATGCTTTATGGTTTGTAAAAATGTTATGTATATTGAACATGTATGTATATACGAGTATATGCAGTTTATTTTAATTATTTTCTACTACGTTACGAGTGAGAACCCAAATATAGAATTCCCAAACTAATGGCACTCAGTTAATTAACTTGGCAAAAATTAAAATTTTCTCAATTTAAGGCAGTAGTAACTAAACCAGTCCTATAAAATACTATATTACATTATTTAATTAACAAGAAGGAACCATAGGATTGGGGGTGTTACAAAAGAAACCCAAACCTACTCAATTATTAAATGGTAATGAAATTACACTTAGGTAAAAGTAAGGTTAACATGTAACACCCGTTATCTTATCTTAACAATGTTATATTGCTTCTTCAGATAAGTGGTTACATTAATTCTAATCTTTAATTATATTTAAATCTCCTGAGCATCCAATCCATTATAGATTTGTTTTGCAATTAGGTTTGGGTTCTCATGCTCAAGTAAAATGCTTTGGCACAGCGGAATATAAAATATTAAACATTCAACAGAATATATAAAAACTTTTCTGATATATATATACATTATAATAACTGTTTAGTATATCATTTTGTATACATACACTGGGATAGATGAAGTACCCATCCATAAAGAGTAAGGAGACAACAAGCCTGCCACTCATTCTCCTTTTACAAAATATCGTGGGTAAATAGGTCCTTCACATATCCCTATACATATGCCCTTTTTCTTTCTATGTACAACCAAAAATATCAGCCTTAATTCCAACCCAAAAAGAACACGTAGAATTAGGACTCCAAAAAGGTCGAGCTATAGATACATATTTATGTACTTATCTATTCCATAGGGAACTCAAAAGCAGTAATAACATAAACATCCTTGATAATAGTGAAAGTTCCCAAAAAGGGAATTTCCATTGTGGCCAATTCAACCTCTGTTATCATGTAGTATCGAGCCATTTGATACATATCAGTCCAGTAATGAGAAATACATTCCCAGTAGCTAAACAAACCAATTTATTCTAAAACAACTGACATGTACCAATGTAATAATACCGAAAAGAACTCTACATTCAGTTTAGTTTCAAAACTCTTTTCACATAGATACCTGGGTATGACTTATTATGAAAACATGTGTGTATGCATCTATAGACATGAAATACACAGTCAATTAAGTCATTCATGGAATGGACTACAAGCATTCAATGCTTACATGTCATAATCATAATCACATAAATCACGTTCATGCAATACATAACATAACATTTCATGAATACTCAATTTTGGGAAGGTATACATAAGATCATTCCCTCCCACTTAACTGTGCTCTTTGGAGGTATACACTAGATCATTCCTCCTACATTTCAATTCCTTGGGGGTTTAAACTAGATCATTCCCCTCAAGGAAACTTCCCTGAAAGGTATACATTAGATCATTCCTTCATAAGCTTTTAGTCTCAGGAGGTATTCACCAGATCATTCCTCCTCATTTAATTCCTTGGGAGTTTACACCAGATCATTCCCCACAAGGAAGCTTTAACCTTTCCTTTCAAAATTACATTGTGCATTCTTTTCCATTCAATCACTTTTGCATGAATTTAAACATTTCACTATTTATGGCAAAAATGTATGCTATTATTCATTCCTTCTTGACCCTTGCATCTTTTAATCTCTTTTCCCTTAACATAGGCCATTTAGATGGCACCTTAGGCTATTTCCAACTCATTCATAAATCTAGCCACTCTAGGGAAAATTTCACATAGTATTCGACCAAGGAAGAATGAACATGAATACTTTGCATTTCTAACCCTTTTGGCACATTTCTAGCCTTATTCTCATTAATGGAACATTATGGTGACAATTCCTATAATTATGCCTAACACTTTCTCACACCTAAAAATTAGGTAAGTGCATTTTAGGCTATTCTTTTTCATTCTTTTCTAGCTTATTTTTCATGCAAAACATGATCACACATCTAATCCCACAATTTCACATTTTAGGCACACTTTTAAAGCAAAAAAGTAAGACTTTAAATTGGCAACATTGCTTGAAACATAAATTGCAATAATTTTCTCTCTATTCCTTTCTTGGAATGAAACTTATATGGTTTCTAAATCATTTTTCAAGAGCAAATTCAGCAACATTTATATGCATCCAGTTGGCCAAGGTGAATAAAACACACCTTTTTGGTTACTTGTGAAATTAGAAAATGCAAAAAGTACCTAAATGTAAATCTAACTAAATTTTCTCTCTTACCATTTTCTAACACTTTCTCTCACTATTTCTCACACAAAATTTTGCCAAAATTCAGCACCATTCCAAACCCTAGCATTCGGCCAAGATGAGAAATCAAGCTAAATGGAGTGGTTTCATCATCTTACTCACCATACCACAACATTCATGCAAAAATACCATTTTCTTACTCTTATAAACACAAACTCAGCCTTGGTACAATTTAGGGTTTGGAAAAATCAAATTTCCATCCATGAAAATTTACCATTTCATGAGTTTCCTTACAATCCAAGATGTCTATAGTCACAACACAAGTTGTTTCCAACATATTTCAAACCCAAGTATGCAAATCCACCATAAACATGTAGAGAGAGAAATAGCCATCATTCTTGCAAATTTGAAAATACCATAAACACACCATAAAACAAGAAAATAATGACATAGGATTGTTTAGCTACCTTGAAAAGCCAATAAAAGTGTGATTTCCAAGTTATTTTGATGAAAAATTCTTCTTCTCCAAAGCCACAAGGCAAGTCGGTTTCTCCCTCTTTATCCACCACTTTCACAACACTTCTAGCATGTGGGAGAAGAAGAAGACTGAATTTAGGGTTTAGATTATTTACAAAAATTCCATTAGTGCTAATTTGTCCATTTCATCCCTTTTTCTTGTCTTTTTTAACAATGGCATTGTCTCTCCTTACAATTGTAATTTTATGCAACTTCCATGGGCTGGGACTGTTCTACCCTTCAAGAATTTCAAAATTGCATAGTGGTCCCTTAACTTTTTTGAAATTGCATTTTAGTCCCTAAGAAAAGTTCCATTTTGCCATTAAGTCCAAATTGGCTATTTTTTACTCCATTTTCACCCCTTTTCAGTTTTAAGAGGTCAAAATCACTCAAATAAAATTTCATAATGTTTATTTTTGTGTTTTTACTAAATTATCCTTATTTTATCAAAATTACAATGTTTCCCCTAAAGCAAAATTACCTTTTTGCCCTTTATGTTAAAACTATCATTTCACTCTCTTTCTTTCTTCTTTTGATCAAGAATGAGTAAGGATTTCTAATTCCCACCTTCATAGAATATTTAGGGTAAAAATAAATTTTTCTCACATCATATCAAATTGCTATCATACCCATAATGTGAAATTACAATTTTACCCTTTTTAGGGAAAATTGTCTTTCAACATCAATGTAAGTAATTTCTTGCATAACTAGATTCTTCTTCTCTCTTAAATGAAAATAAAAGAGTCCTTTGACATAACTTCATAAAATAAGAGAATCAAACTAATTATTCCCTTCATGGTAAAATTACCATTTTACCCTTCCTTACCAAATTTCCAATTTCATTCTTTTATCACAAAAGTGATAATACAATGATAAAAATGTTCATTCTAACTCCTTAATAAATCATGCTTAATCCTCCACAATTAATACTAACCATAATAATAATAACAACGTTATCATAAAATGCAAGTATTAGGAGCAGATGTTACATAACACACCAGTCTTATAGCAAGATGGTTTATAATATGAGCAATGAAATGAAAATGGCTATAAGATTGGGATGTTATAACTTCAAGGATGCAATTTAGATATTCAAGGGTTCAAAGTAGTCTCCTAGCCATCACCCCCTTGTTCCTAAAGCACCTCATGGCTTCAAGCAATATAGGTCTCCAAAGTCATAGCCTTTTTCCCAGATTAATCTACCCTGCGACAAAGATCATGGTTTTAAAGAGAGATGCTAGCCATCTTCAAGGAGGATCCTTGGTTTAGAAGGATTCTAGGGTTTTTCAAAAAGAGAGGATAGGATAAGATAAGATAAGAGATAAGTCAAAAGATGATGAATGGCCAAGAGGGATGATAGGGATTTCAAAAGAGATCATGATAAGTCAAAATCCCTTCAAAGATAATGATGTTTCTAGAAGGATCATAAGCTTCTAGATAGATGATGATAAGCCAAGATAAGATGATGATAAGTCAAAATAAGATGATGATAAACCAAGATAAGATGATGATAAGCCAAGATAAGATGATGAAAGTCAAAATAAGATGATGATAAGTCAAAATCACAGCTTCCTCTCTTCTTCCAGACTTCTCTCCTTTTTCTCCCAAAATCTTCACGTGGCACACTTTGTATAAGGCTAATGTGGTTGTGCTTCAAGGCCTACGGGTTGTTTCAAGGTCTATGGATTGCTTCAAGGCTCAATTTGCATGTTTCAAGGCTATTTGGACCTCTAGAGTAGCTCCACTGCTGATGATGACTTGGTAAGCTCCTAAAATGAAAAAGGATACAAACTTAGGTGATTTTGGAGATAAAAACACATAAAATGCTCATAAAATGGACAATTAACCTTAAGAAAAATAAAGCACATCAAATCACCTTACACTTAAGCTTTTGCTTGTCCTCAAGCAAACACCAACTCAATTATCAAACAAGCAGCAGAGGTTCCTTAAAAATCTATATCTAGTCTGTAACGCTCGTAACACCCCCTTAGCCTATGGTTCCTTTTAGTTCTTTAAAATATGTAATATATTTATATATATATATTAATAGTAATGTGTCTCTACTTTTTACAAGTTAATTATCTGAGTAAGGTTAAGGTTGGGTCTCTACTCTCAAGTTTACACTTAATCTCATAGCGGAATAAAAGAATATGATACATAAGTTACTCTAGCTAAATACATATACAAGCATCATACGTAAATACAGTTATAATTAACATAGAATAACTATTGGGGCATGGAGACAACATTCCTGCCACTCATGATCCCTATCAAAGTGTCAAGTAATTAATCTAGTCAATTTCTATGATCATACATATGCTATAGGCTATACATGAAATAAATTATGCTAACACTTCCAAAAATCATGAAGGCTAGCTCATTAAAGTGAAAGCCTAAGCTATTCAGCTATACTTCCTTAAAATACCTATAGAGGGTACCTCTCCTCAGGTTACCTCCATTTCCAAGAAGTACATACACATTTGATACACGCCAGCATTTATGTGAGAATTGAATCTCAGTAGCAAGAAAACTGGTTTTAGAAATCTGCTAACTTGTACCACTGTAATTATACAAAAATATTCTACATTCCCATATTAACATTCAAAACATAACATGTATTATTGGGATGCAATGCATGAATTATGCTGTCATGGTTTGTGCTTGAGTGTATCCATGTACTTTAAAGTATGTGAAATTAAATCATCATGGGATGTCATCTTAATCTCATGCTTTATCATAAAAATTTCATCTCATACATTCTATATGGTAACATCAACATATTTTTCTTTTAAAAATATGAACAGGAATTAAACATATAATGAGAGTTATCGGGAGCGTTGCCTAGCAACTGCCTCCACATACCACTTCATACCCCTATACATAACTTAACTTTGTGACTATTCAGCCACCATACATTTTTCTTTGTACTCTCTAAAGCGTCCCCCAATGGATCCAAGTACCATGTGGTCACTGCCTTTATCGCAGATCATTCCATATACAGTGGGAATTTACTTCCCTTCCTACCTCGTAGGGACTGCCTATAATAGTGGTCATTTCCCTTATCGCAGATCATTCCATATATAGCAGGAATTACTTCCCTTCCTACCCTATAGGGGACTACTTATTTAGCTTATAGGATCATATCCCGGTATACTATTCACCAAGGCATACACGAGGATGATTCAACTCACGCCATGGTTATGCCTAACTCTAAGTACATGTCCCCTGTAATGGCCTTGAAAATTGCACTAACTTAGAGTTCACAACCATCACAACATTTTCAAAAATCTATTTAAATTTAAGTGGATGTTTAACCATCCTAATTGATGGTACAACCATGGAACTCCCAAGGCTATCCCATACCAACCATTGGTCACTCAATCATAAGCCTATCTATCCTAATACATACCTTAGGAATACTTCACTCCTTTTCTTTTCCATGGATTACTTTCTTTTTCTTTCTCTATAAGAAGGATTGCCATGTCTAATGTGATTCTTAAAAGGACCATCAAGTCTGAGTAAATCATATCTTGATTGTTACTTGTTACCATTACATCCCAAGATTCAATCTTATGTCTAGGTGGGATGGTGGGATTTTGGGCTGATTCTCCATCAAAATCAACACATATAGTACATTTTATTTCATTTTGGGCTGGTAGTTGATTGTCCCCTCAATGGCAATTAGCTACTAGATCTCTATCTAAAATGGAAAGCCAACTTAAGAGTGGCCAATCGACTATTACAGGCGATTGGTAGCTCACTATGAGCCTGACTGTCAGCTATTAAGGTTTGGTAGTCAGCTAATGCGTTTTATCTAAAATGGGAAGCCAATTCGAGAGCATCCAGTCAAATATTATAGGTCTGGCAATCGACTGGTAGTTCACTGTGAGCTTGACAGTTAACTGTTAAGGTCTGGCAATCACTTAATGCATTTTGGGTACGTTTTCTAGGTAATGAAGAACACAACAGTCGAATTCCAAGGTCTGGCAGTCGGCTACTAGTGCTTTGTATTGCATAAAAACATCTAATATACCATGATTTTTAGTCCCACAACATAGTTACATCTCACGCCAAAGATTTATGAACTCAGTGCTATCATCTAGGTATCATTTAACATAAATAAACACCCTACATTTCCATTACATTTCACCCAACGCAAAGATTCAACCCCATTTTTGCACTCAAGGAAAAAATCCATTTTCAAACATCATTTACAAGTATACAAGCACATTCATTCTGCAAGCAATACCCAATAAACATCTAAAACATATAGAATGCAAGTTTTAAACCCCAATACAACTTAAAACAGTCATAAACATCATTTTTAGTTAAAAGTAAACATTTCATGAAAGTGGGGTTTAGGTTTTGCTGCTACCTTGGATGATACCCTCCTAACTGTTGAACACTTCTCTAGCCTCAAATCTAGCCTTTCTTCAAGCTAAATGCCCTTTCCTCTTGCCTTAAGACACCCTCTCTCTCTCTACTTGCCCTTTGTAACACCATCTACCCTATGGTTCCTTTTAGATATTTTAAAAAAAGATAATATGAAAATAATTATCAGAGTGTTGGTGTTACTATTACCTCTACCCGAGCAAATTTTAAACTTTTTACCAAGTTGATTAATTGAGTGTATTTGGGTCGGTTACTACTCTCGGGTTTTCTCATCATCACAGTAGAATAAATACATATAGAATATACCTGAATTAACTATACACAGACATGCATTCTTAATTAAATATAGTCAGTTAACTATTGGGCATGGAGGCAACAATCCTGCCACTCATGACCCCATCAATTAGTATATTCATCAATCTAGCCTAATTCATTTACAAATAAGTTAGAATAGGCTATACAAAATAATCCTACACAAGCCTTTCTCAAAAGATCATGAAGGCTAGCTCAATCCTAACATGTACTTATACTATCCAAACTAAATAGTTTGTGTTCCCAGATTGGACACTTCTTCATACCTTACCTTCTTTCTCCAGCCTAAGGGCACCTACACATCTGGTATATGCCAACACTATGGTGAGAAATGAATCTCAGTAGCAATACAACCAGTTATGAAATCTGTTGACCTGTACCACCATGCTCGCATGAAAAAACTCTACATTATTTCATAAAACATATCACATACTATTGGGATGCAATGAGTATAGCATTTAATCATGTTATGTACTCATATGTATGCATGTGCATTTAGAACACATCAACTTTAAAACTTGAGAAGTGCATTCATCATCATTCTCATCATAAAACATTTCTTATAAAACACATGTGGGATAGTAAACATAACATCATTTCATTTCCATAACATGCGAGTAGTACATAAACACCCTAAGAGTAATCGAGAGAGTTGCCCAGCAACAACTCTACACACCGCTGTCAATATGAATGAGCACATGGCCATTTAGTCATGCCTTAACCTTTTGTACATTCTAAGGCGTCCCCAATGGACCTTAATGGTCCCTGCCCCTTTCCAGTAGATCATCCCTGACCAGCGGGATTCATCCCTTTCGTCCCAAACGGGGCTGGTGTAACTTTCATGGTATCACCATTAACTCTACCCGGATCATTTCCTCTTCACTTTTTGGCGGATCATAATACTATGGAATCACCACCATTCCTTTGAGGTGGATCACACTCCCGCTACGCTATTCTCTACATATACTCTAGGGTTAATCAGCTTATGCCCATGGTTATGATTAACTCTAAGTATGTGTTTCTCATATGGCCCTTGGGAGATGACACTAACTTAAAGTTTGCTACCATCATGGTGCTTTTGAAATCATCTAAGTTCAAGTGAATGTTTAAGCATCCCAATTTCTGGCACAACCGTGGAATGCCCAACAGCCATCCCATACCGACAATCAGTCACTCGATCATGAGCCTATCTACCCTAAGGCATACACTGAGAATACTTTCCTCTTTCCTCTTTCCCTTTTTGTGTTTTCTTCTCTCTCTTTGTTTTAATATCATAGGGGTCTCACTACCCAAAACTCCTAGTTTCCTTTCTTACCTATGTTGTGAGCCTTTAATTAAGTTAGTATAGAGAATTACCAAACTAAAATGCCATTAGAGAACCTTATTTCGCAAGCTAAAGTGCTATCAGTCGGCTGCTGGAAGGCTAGCAGTCGACTGGTGGCTCTCTGTAATCCTCGAGTGCCAAACAATAAGCTACAATGGCAGCCAGTAGGTGGCTTTCTAGTATATGTTCTGGGTAAAAATATGAGCATGACAGTCGACTGCTAAGATTGCCAGTCGACTGCTCAATGCAAACCTAGGCTCGACAATCGACTGCTAGAAACCTAGCAGTCAGCTGCTAGGAACCTGGCAGTTAGCTGCTAAGCCTCTGTCTGCACTTCTGAGTTTTTTAGGAACACGACAGTCAACTGCGAGGATGGCCAATCAACTGCTTAGTGTAGACCCAGGCCTGATAGTCGACTGCTATGTATCTGGCAGTCGGCTGTTAAGCCTCTATCTACACTTTTGGGTTTTTCAGGAAAACGACAGTCAACTACCCTATACTTAACAGTCGGCTGCTATGATCCACTGTAGTTCAGAAAAACATAATTTTGATAATACCCAGTCCAGAATGCATTCCATTTTTAATTCTAAACATATGAGCTTAATTCCCATATAACAAATTTTACTTTTCATTAAACATTTCTCATCCATTAGCTCAAACATGGTACATTCAAGGAAAACTAGTCTATATCTCTAGATGAACACAGCCCAGACCTTCCAATCCATTACAAGCACATATATGAGCATACATTCAGCAACACAACATCCCATAAAAGTAGAAAAGCATACAGAATGTAGGTTTAACCCCAATCTTAGTTCAAACATGTAGAAATCCATATTTTCTAGCAATAATAACATTTCAGAAAAAGATAAGGTTTTAGAATGGATTGCTACCTTGATTCGTACAAAATGTGTGTGTTTGATGTGTTAGAAATGATCCTCCCTTTCTATTGGGCTGATTCCTAGACTCAAATCACCCTTTACTTCAAAAAACCTTCCCTTCTTAGCCCTAACTTTGTACCTTCTCTCTCTACTCACCCCTTATGATTCTCTCTCTAGGATGCTGAAGTTTTGGAAGAATGAAGAGGGTTTAGGGCTGCTGCTAGGGTTTAAGGGAAAGTTTGGGAAATTGCTGTTTGGTCATTGGTTTACTTTACACATTTTTTCTCAGCACAATTTCCCTTTTCAATTGAGTCCCTAACCACCACTTGCTAAACCTTCATTTAATTCCTTTCAATTTAATCCCTAGGCTAATGCAACTATATGCACTAATGCAACATACACAAGCATTAAGCATCAAATTAACAATTATCAAATGTCTCTTTAATAATAATTGAAGCGGATGTTACATTCTCCCCTCCTTTAAAATAATTTTGTCCTCGAAATTAAAACATATTTATTCGAATAGTTTAGGGTGGAACTTCCTCATGTCCTCTTCCTTTTCCTATGTTGCCACTTGTGGAGGTGACTGATCCTATAGCACCTTAACCAGAGGGATGACCTTGTTCCTTAATTGCTTGACCTCATTCGTAATGATTCTCAATGGTTTTGGATGATAAGTTAAATTCTATTTTAACTATACTGTACTGGCATCAAGAATGTGGGATGGGTCATGGATATACTTTCAAAGTTGTGAGACATGGAAAACATCATGGAGGTTCGATAAGAACGGAGGTAAAGCTATTTGATATGTTGATTGAACAATCTTTCTTAGGATTTGGAATAACCCAATATACCTTGGATTCAATTTCCTAGACTTAATGGCTCTACCTATACTAGTAACAGGTGATACCTTAAGGAAAACATGATCCCCTTCATTGAATTCAAATGGTCTCCTTCTCTTGTCAGCATACTTCTTTTGTCTATCTTGGGCTCTAGCCATTTTATCCCTAATCATCTTGATTTTTTCTGTGGTTTGCTAGACCAACTTCGATCTGAGCAATTTTCTTTCCCCTAGCTCATACCAACACATAGGTGATCTACACTTTCTCCCATATAAGGCTCCATAAGGTTCCATCTCTATGCTCGAATGGAAACTGTTATTATATGAGAATTCTATCAATGCTAGGTTTTCATCCTAACTTCCTTTATGCTCTAACGCACACAACCTAAGCATATCCTCTAGGGTCTGAATTTTTCTCTCAGTTTGAGGATGATATGCGGTACTCAGACTTAACCTAGTACCAAAAGCTTCTTGGAAAGCTTTCCAAATCTTGGAGGTAAATCTAGGGTCTCTATCTAAAATAATGCTAGTAGGGACTCTATGCAGTCTCATTATCTCCTGGATGTACAAATGAGTTAACTTGTCCATGGAGAAATTAATCTTAATGGGTAGGAAATGAGCAGACTTAGTCAATCAATCTACTATCACCCAAATAGCATCATTTCCTGCCTGAGTCCTAGGTAAACCTACTACAAAGTCCATAGAAATTTTATCCTACTTCCATTCAGGGATATCTAGAGGTTGCAATAACCTAGCAGGTTTATGATGTTCAATCTTCACTTGCTGACACACTAAACATTTTGCAACATACTCAGCGATGTACTTTTTCATACTTGGCCACCAAAATCTTCCCTTCAAATCTTGATACATCTTCGTGGCACCAAGATGAACAGTGTAATTGCTCTTATAGGCTTCCTTTAAAATGCTCTATCTGATTCCCCCTAGACTCAGGACATAAACCCTATTCTGGAAGGTCATTACTCCATCAGCCTCTTTATGGAATTCCTTTAGGTCCTTCAGGGACATTAGGAACTCATCCTCCTATTGGGCCTCTCGGATCTGAGTCCTAAGGTTACTCTCAATCCGTAATTCTCCTAGACATATTCTATCTGGTAATATGATTGCAGATAAGCTGAAGTTCCTAAAATTCTCAATTAAAGTCATCTCACTCACCATCATTCGAGCTATGTGAAGGGATTTCCTAATCAAGGCATCTGCCACCACATTGGCTTTGTCTGGATGGTATTTCAGCTCAAAATCATAATCCTTAATGAATTCCATCCATCTCCTCTGTCTCATGTTCAGGTGCTTCTGATCAAAGAGGTACTTGAGACTTTTGTGGTCACTGAATACCTCAAACCTAGACCCATAAAGGTAATGCCTTCAAATTTTTAAGGCAAAAACTATGGCTGCTAGTTCTAGGTCATGAGTAGGGTAGTTGCACTCATGGGGCCTTAATTGTTTAGAAGCATAGGCTACTACCTTTCCCTCTTGCATTATGACACATCCTAAACCTTTCTTGGATGCATCGCAATACAGCTTAAATTTTTCTAAAGGATTTAGGATAACTAGCACAGGTGCAGTGGTTAACCTTTCCTTCAAGGTTTGGAAACTATGCTCACATTTAGAATCCCATCTAAATGGAACATCCTTCCTGGTCAGCTTAGTCATAGGCATTGTTATCTGTGAAAACCCTTGGATAAACCTTCTATAGTATCCAGCTAATCTGAGGAAACTACATATTTTAGTCACTATTGTAAGTCTCTCCTAATGAACCACAACCTTAGTCTTACTGGGATCTACTGCTACCCCATCCTAGGTGATCACATGCCCTAAAAACTTCACCTCATTTAACCAAAACTCATTTCTTTAGTTTTGCATATAGCTGCCTCTCCCTAAGCACTTGCAACATAATTCTAAGGTGTTATTCATGCTCTTACCTATTTCTAGAATATACAAGAATATAATCAATGAACACTACCATAAA